>CM056496.1:20417006-20461112 GCA_029783415.1 Anisodus acutangulus | reverse complement strand
TAAGATATTGTTTGTACGAGCATCGTGATAATTGACTCTTAGATTTAATATCAACCCGGCCCTTCAATCATTTAGCCACGAGCCCTCCTCTCTCTGAAGAGTGACGATTTCTGACATCGAATTCCCGCATCGCATATAGGCTCTCTATGAGAAGCCCTGCGAGCGCTTTCAAATGACTAACTGAAGCAAATAGGACAGGCGGGCGGGAACGACGGAAGTGGAGTTGCAAAGACAAGAGATTGTGAAGAGGAGGACGAGCCTTGAAAAAGCCTATTTTTTCTTAGTTTCTCCGGTTTCGGAGAATGCATAACTTTAAATTGTGGCTTGTCTATTAGTGGAAATGGGCTCATGAGGTTTCCCCGTAGGAAGGGAATGTGTGGGGCGTCCCCTTACTAAAATGGGCCGATGAGCTTTAGCCCCTGGGCGGGATCAAACAATTCTCTTTTCTTCATCGGATCGATACTAACTTACCTAGGCGAGCTTGCTTCTTATTCCCGTGTTTGATCTCTTCCATCTCTGCCTGGATCGTTGTCACCTATGTTGAAGAAAGGTTTGGAATCCTGTAGAGAATGAAGAGGGGCCAAGGATCTTCCTCTCAACAGTGTTACCCTTTTGTGCTTGTCAATCTGTATCCCATTCTTCAGGTATAGTTTTCTTTGATCACAGATCGACAGGTGATCCGTCCTTTCTCCCCCTTTCATCATAAGGCGTGGTCTGACTCTGCGATAAGAAGGTGTGGAGGTCGAATATTAGTCTAGAAGGTTAGTAGTAGTTGATTGTTCTCTTTATTAATGGTATTAGTCAGTGATCGCGTAGTTTCTTTTCTTCAATGTGTATTACTATCTATTGCTTCATTTGCTTTTTATCTAGCTATTTTGGTGTCATATTTTTGTTGATACCATGCTTCAAATTCTTTTCTTTTGAGCCGAGGGTCTATCGGAGACAGTCTCACCCCACAAAGGTAGGAGTAAAGTCTGCGTACATCCTACCTTCCCAGACCCTACTTGTGGGACTACACTGATATTTTGTTGTAGTCTATTAACAAGTCCACCAATGTTATGACTAACAAAATTCAAATGGGCCAGTCTTTCTCATTTCAAACAAATGTTTTAAAATATATGGAAAATAATCTTACTAGTCACGAAACCTAAACAAGCTAATCTATCTACCAAACCAATAGAAGCAACAAATGTACCAACACAAGCATAAAGATAATTGAGGGTTAAGCCATGCATGGCTCAGAAAATAATTTAAGATTAGGACATGTAAATCTTTTGAGCATTAAGCATGTAAACGTAAAAGTTGTATGTTTTAATTACATTAAAAAGAGCCACTGATGCACAGAAACAAAAAGTCGAACAGAACACATACTAATGCACAGCTAATATCTATAATAACTAACTGCAAATTCAGTGACAGAGACATACCAGTTGCAGCTTCATCTTTTCCTGATTTTGAACAGATCTCAAAAGTTGAGCCAGATCCTCTCAGAAGCAATTGGCACTTAGAAACTGAGACTCCATTTCAAGGATCTGGAGTGGTGAAGATGCTCAGAAATTGCAAAAAAGCTGTCATTGTTCAGAACTACAAGACAAACCACAGTTACGAACAGCAGAAAGTAGGATTATAATACCACTGGCAGAGTTGAGGTATAGTGAAGGGATCCTGAATCCTTCATGTTGATTTTTTGTAAAAAAAATGGTGGGATAACGATCCTGTCTCCCCCACCTTCGAAAACAAACCAGAAGCTGGATTATTATCTGCATGATGAACAATCATACTAACCTGTTTTGAACAATCATTAAATCTCACTGCATAGCTGTTGGTAAGTTGATTCTACTCCTGAAGCCATATAATCTTCAAAACCTCTGTAAGTCAAAGGGCGTGAGCAGACCATTTAGAACTGCAACACATCCATATTAAAAGATAAAAGAAATATTATACCTCTTTATGCTCTAAAAGAAAAAAACAAACCTCAAGTCATAGCAATCAGAAGCTACAGTTAAGATAATCATATCATATTGGTTTCTGCCCACATATGGAGCATAATAGGAATGAGAAACAGAAACACTTATCAATAGCTAAATTAGGAGTGGCCAGTGGGCCGGGCTCGGGTGTGGCGGGCCGGGTCTGGCGGGGTCGGGGTCGGGGCGGGACGGGAGAAGGGGCGGGGTCGGGTCTGGCGGGCTCTGGCGGGGTCGGGTCTGGCGGGACTGGAGCAAGTCCCGTCCCGATCCCGATCCCGATCCCGTCGGTATCGGGTCGGGGCGGGCTCGGGTCGGGGTCGGGCTCGGGTCGGGATACGGCGGGTTTTCATTTTTTTTTTTTAAATAACATATGTATAAAAAAAACTCAATAAACAAAACAAGATAGTGTAATAAAAACATCCAAGGCTGTTTTTGTGCCTCTTATATTATTTAATAGACATATGATTTTTTTGTAATACAAATACAATTGTCTAAAATCTAAATTGCAACTTTGTGGTGTTGTCCAAAAGTTGCAAATTACATAATAAAATTACAATTAAAAAAATTACATTCTCAAAAAACCTTGTTCTAATTGCTTGATGATTTCATGTGGTTCTTCGGTTGGAATTGGTATTTGTTGGTCAAATTGATCCACGTCGCTTCCACTACCTTCGGTTAAGATTTCGTTGTAGTTTTCATCATCTTCTTCGTTGATCTCCGGTTGACCGCACCTTCTCCGCTCCGCTCTTATCCAATCTCTGAATAATACTGCAATTTCCAAGCTGTCTCCGGCTAATGAGTGTCTGTGGTCTCCTATTTGATATCACTGTCAGAAAAAGCGCTTTCAGACGCAGCTTGACGACGCTTGAATGTTCAAAACATCTCGAGCCATCAATGAAAGTGTCGGAAATGTCTTCTCATTCCCTCCAAAGATTTCAAAGCAAGTCTTCATGTCCATCTTCATTGATAACTTCTTGATACTGATGTAACCCTCGCAAAACAAAAATATCCAACTCGCTAATTTGGTTAGTAGTAGAGGTGCGACCGCACATTCTATTTACGAGGCTTTCAATACTAGCGCGAGAAATAACATGTCTTTGTGAGGTTGTGTTGAAGATGAAGAAGATGGTATGGAAGTGGTAAGTTACTAGCATTTTCTTGTTGATAAAATCTATATATATTTTTGCATTGGTGTTCTACGCTAGACAATACTTCTTCTTTAGTTTGTTCAATAGGTGGTGGGTGATTTAGATTTTTGGGACTTGGAGGAGGTAGTACTTCTATACAATCGTAAACAGTTTCAATTAGTGATTTAGTACCGTCTATTTTAATAGTAGGATTTATCTGAGAACCAATAATATAAATAGAGGGAATAGGAATAAAATATTTTTATTTTGAGAAACATTTTTTAATAGCTGCCTTATAATTGGTTTTTCCATATATTCACTAAGTAATAAAAATATTAGAGTTATATAAAATAACATAGTTGAAATAGTAGGATAATATATACCGGAAAATTCTTTTGTTGCTTGAAAAAATTTCTCTAAAAATACAATAAGTTAGGAAATTTTTCCCAATCACTATCTAAAATCATATCAGTGGCTTTTTATTATGAGAGTTAAAAATAAAGTTATAGGTAATTTATAGTCATAAGCAACAAGTAGTTGCTCGTATAAAGAATTCCACCTAGTGGATACTTCTTGTGGAATTTTTCTAAAAGGTAGTCCACAATCATGACAAATTTTTATATTCTTTTCTACGTTGTACTTTATTACTTTTAAAAATAAAGTTTATAGCAAATTGTATTTTACTAAGAATGTCTTCAAAAAGTGATAGACCATCCTTTACAATTAAGTTATATATATGGCACGCACATTTTATATGAAAATGGTGCCGAAAAAGATGGAGTTAAACTATTTTTAAAATTATAATTGCGTAATTGTTATTAGAAGCGTTATCTAAAGTAATAGTCATAATTTTATCGGTAATTGTAATAATCGCACACTTGATAAATATTTTCTGCAATAAAAGTACCGGTGTGCCTATCATCTATATATCTATACGCTAAAATACGTTTTTGCATAGACCATTTATAATCTATCCAATGACAAGTTCTGAGTTAAATAATCATGGCCGTTAGTACTACGACCTATATCAGACGTGATAGATACTTTGCCATTAAAATGATATAATGAAAAACGTAAATATTGTTGATATTCATGCGCGAATTTAAATACATCTCTCTTAACAGTTGATCTAGGAAAACCGTTAAAAGCAGGATTATATATATCTCTAATGTAATGAATAAAACCGGGAGATGAAGGAAATGAAAAAGGCAAACCCTCCACAGCAACTAATTTTGATATTGCTTTCCTATCTCTATGTTTATTGTATTTAGAGCCTACAATTCCCCCCGTCATAGGGTTAATTTGACCCTGTACTTGGTCCGGGACAGTATCAGTATGTGAACCTTGTCCCGATGGAGCGGGCGTTTGCGCACCCGATTTTGAAGCCTGGTATTGGGCATACCTAGCTGGATGAGCACTTACTACGTGTCTAATTAAACCCCCCGTCCCACCGTGACCTTTTCCAGTTTTAAATTTTAAAACATTTTTACAAATTTTACATATGGCTACTTGATTCTCTACGTCCCTATCAAAAATGTCCATGCATCCGATTTTAATGGTCGTTTCTTTGGACCTCGTCTCATACTAGGGAATAGGAGGTATTTAGGTTGAAGGTGCACTAGTGGGTGTGTTGTCATCAACATTAGTGGGTATATCATCTAGATCATCGTCTAAATTAAAGTCTTCTTAAGTTCCGTAAAATAGCTCTGATCTAAATCTAATGGTATTGTAGGAAAATGTTGAGTATCAACAAAATCATCACAATGTAGAAATAAGATGACTAGAAGAAGTACCCTTGCCTGGTTGCCCCTACTAGAAGAAGCACCCTTACCCTTACCCTTAAACATACCTTTTAATCCTTCCATTTTAATTATGATAATAAATAAATAAATAATTAAAGATAATAAAATTAAGTGATCTAAATAAAATAAACAGACAATAATAATATAATGAAGGAGCGAATGTACCAAGCCTTGACGTAACGTCGGCGTGTATATCGAAGGTTGAAAATTGAAACTTTGCTCGATGGAAGATCCTCAAGCTAGTTGCCAACTTCACTACCAATTCCCAAATGAATAAATAAAATTGAATATTTAGCAAACAATGTAGACTTGTAGAGAGATATATTGAGAAATTAGAGAGATTGTAGGAAGATTTGTGAGAAAGATGAAGAGAAAATGAGTTATTTATAGTTGAAAAATTGGGTTAAAGTGTAAATATAATAACTTATGGATTAAAAATAAATATTAAGGGGTAGGGGGTTGGGGGAGGGGGGGCCTAAAATGGCCGTTGGCCAACGACCATAATCTAAAATGGTCGTTGGTGCAACGACCATTTTTGCAAAGGGGGGAAAAGGGCGGGGTCGGGGTCGGGCTCGGGCTCGGGGCGGGCTCGGGGCGCGCGGGCTTGGGGCGGGCTCGGGTCTCGCGGGATGAGACATCGTCCCGTCCCGAGTTCGAGTCCCGCCCCCGTTATTTTTTTTTTTGGCGGGGTCGGGGCGGGACCGGGGCGGGCTCGGGGCGGGCTCGGGGCGGGCTCGGGACGGGGTCGGGTCGGGCTCGGGTCGGGGTCGGGCTGTCCCGGCCCACTGGCCAGCCCTAGCTAAAACATCATTTCAGTAAGTAATGAATATTATAAAGCTTGAATGCCATATCCTTTTCTTTGGTTATTCTCTTACCTCCTTTTCTTTGGTTATTCTCTTACCTCCTTTTCTTTTTCTTTTTAGTCTTTTCAGGGTGAGGATAATGTGGTTTCAAAGACATCACTCGAAGTTGGCAAACAAAAAAGATCCTTTCTTCTGATCAGCAAAAAATTGTTTTCATTTAGATAGAGGAACCAAGGAGGTGCTACATGATTTGTAAACGAAAAAAAAAAATCAACTACAAAGAGATAAAACAGTCCATATAATAATCTATACCCTTTCACATATATTTATGTTTATACCCAAAAAGAAAAATAAATATCTAAGAGCACATAAGTCCGTGCACTGTGCGCGAACTTCGTAGCAGAAATTGAATTTAATTGAGGAGAAATAATTACACTCTTTAATTCATAATGCGGATTGCCGGTTATTATTACAAGTTGACTTTTCAAATTCTCTTTTAGTTTTCTCTATCAAATAAACTATTCTTTTAACACTTCTCTTCCATTTCTTATTTTCTCATATTCTAAAGATGTGTTGTGTTTGGTGCTATTACATTCTTTATAAGTTTGTATATTTAAATGTATCTTATATTCTTTATTATCTTTGTCGAAATGAATATTTAATTTAATCAATTTTGGTTCATTATTATAACAGTTTGAAAATAATAGCTCAATATCCAGCTAGCGCAGTTAGATAGAATTGCATATAATATTTGTTATGAGAATTGCTTTTATTAGGAACACTTGCTAAAAAAAAAGTTGTATGTTACTAGTTTTTTTTTCTATTCATTACAACAACAACATACTCAGTGAAATCTCATAACGTGTGGTTTGGGGAGGGTAAAGTGTACGCAGACCTTACATCTACCTTGGCAGGCAGAGCTAGGGGTGAGCGGATCCGGGTACCTTAACTTTTTTGAACTATCCGGACCCTACCCAGTAAAAGATCGGTTCCTAAATTTACGACCCGAAACTTACCCGTAGCAATCATTACCCGAAACCTACCCAGACCCTGTGGTTCCGAGAAGATTCTCGAGTACCCGGAATCGGTGTTTCTTTGTGCAAAATAATGCCTTCGTATAACAGCTTTGGTTTAGGAATAAACTCGTCTGCTTATCCTCTGAAAGCTAGTGCCACAAAACCCATAAAGAATCCTTTCAGAGTAAATATCTCAAGAATGTTTCAAAGATTTGCTTTGGTTTTCGTTTCAACTTTCTTTTTCAATAACTTAAAGGAGTACATAGTTTAAAAAATTCAGTTTTTCAGTTTTCTACCGCTTTTGGCTTTTTCTCTGCTTATGATTGTCACTTTGATTTATTTCTTGAGAGTGAAAGTGATTGTTTTACATTTGGTTTTTTCCCCCTTAAATAGTGTACTTTAGTATGACTTTTTTTTTCTTTTTTTTATTAACTAAAAGATAATTGAATTAAAAAAGTAAAAATATTTAATATCATAGGTTTCGGGTATCGGTTCCGGGTCCGGGCACCTTGTCTCTATTTGCCGGAACCGAAACCGGACCCGACATTGATCAGTTCCTAATTTTTCTACCCGGAACCTACCCGTTATTATAATATATCTACCCGGAACCTACCCGTTATTATAATATATCTATCCGAAACCTACCCGTTAGTGTCGGTTTCGGTCGGGTATCTGGGTACCCTGTACCCGTGCTCACCCCTAGGCAGAGTTGTTGTTTTCGAAAGACCATCGGCTCAAGACAAAGCACAAGCACAAACAAAGTAAGACAAACAAAGTGAATAAGTCATGATATCTCATTCTTAAAAAGAAGCAATAACTAATGCAGATAAATAAAACAAACAAGGTACACTAGAAAATACATATGAGCATAAATCAAACGACATGAGACTATAAAATAATATTTTCTGAACTCATATCTATCTTCTTGTTATTCATGAATTTCATATTATAATTACATGAGTGGGTAAAAAAAAGGGAAAATCCATAAAACACCTGTGAACTTGTCTCGAATTTCCAGTTACACATTTATACTTTGCGGGAGTTCTATTACCCTCCTAGACTTTCTAAAAACATAATAAATACACTCTTGATCGATGACGTGGCACAAAAAGTGTGGCTCACTCTTTTATAAGCACGTGAAGAGAAAAAATAAGTTTAAAACTGATTAATACATCATTTTTTATTGGATACATCACAGCTATGTACTCTTAATTAATTATCATTATTTCTGGACCTTTTTTTCCTCTTCCTTTTTCTTTTCTTTCACTATTTTTTTCCTTTTGTTTTTCCAAGAAAATAGTCAATCACCGCCTACTATGCTGTTTTCTTGTCAATAGGATGTTTCTGTTAAGGGGATCATCTGTTTTGCTCCTAGTTTGGATGAATATATACAATTTCTGGTAGCTAGTTATAATAAATTTTCTCTCGTTTAATCATCAGTTTGAAAAAAAGAATGGTTACCGCTGCCTATAGTCACCAGCGACAACAACACTAGCGGCGGAGAACACCTCTTTTCTCCCATCCGTTTTTCCTCTTTGCTAGACCATTTCTTCTTTGTCTTCCAAAATGATCACACCACAACAATATATCATAACCACGTTATTTTAAACACACAAATCAGTCTGGAGACCTCCACCATTTTCCTCTCCTTCACCGCTGGCCTCCATGGCCATTACCTTCTTCAACTTGTTGGAAAAATAAAAAAATCAAAGGCTCAAAATCAGTAAAAAGTAGCATTTTCAAAACGAGTAAAAATAGTTTTTAAAACCTGGAGTACATAGCTTTTGTAACAACTATATTTTTTATTTGTGTAACTGATTTTGATCAGTTTTTTATCCAGTTTTAATGGTCTTAATCTCAAGTTTTAAAGTCTGAAAATTCACAGCATTTGAACATTTAAATAGAGCTTCTTTGTGCTCATTTGGAGATATAATTCTTTTCCAGAAATTCTTCCATCCTTTTGAAGGTTTTCTCTTCAATCCTAAGTCTCTTTTGATACTCCATTTCCGGACAGATTTTGTCAAGTTTTAACTCTACTTTCCGGGTGCAAAGTTAGTAGAGTGTTGTGTTAACCTTGGGGTGATACCGGTCATTTGATAGCACTCATTACGGTGAAATAGCTTCTAAGGCAGTGGCCTCCATACCACGACACAATGAAGTTCCGAGCTTTCGATTGCTTTGTTCTTTGTTTAAGTTTTCTGTTTCAATCTTATTTCCTTTAGTTTACATAGCAGTCTTTTATTATTTTATAACAAGTTAGAAGCGATTTGCATTTCTGCTATTGTAATAGTTTATGGGAAAAAGAAAGAAAAAAAAATTAGAAAAGAATATGGTTGGAATTCCAAATATGTTTTTGGTTGATCTTTCCAAGATGGAGCCTTTAGATGGGGGAACTACAAGAGGTGGTCGCAAAAACTTCTAATTTTTCTCGAACAATTAGAAGTTGATTACGTCTTGTTTAAAGAAATTTTCAGCGACTCTTCCGAGGAGGAAAAGTCGAAGTTCGAAAAGGATAATAAGACGGTTAGAGGACACTTGCTTAGTCATATGACTAATCCTCTTTTCGATCTATTTATCACTCATAAGTCTTCAAAATTAATTTGGGAGACTTTGGAGAAAAAGTATGGGGCTGATGATGCGGGAAAAAAGAAATATATTGTGGGAAAATTGCTTGAATTTCAGATGGTGGACAATAAACCAATTATTGATCAAGTCCATCATTATGAAAATCTTGTTGCAAACATGCTTCTTGAAGGCATGAAGATGTGTGAAGTTCTTCAAGCCAATGTCTTGATTGAGAAGTTTTCTAAAGTCATGGTCCGACTATAGGAACCAATTAAAACATAAGAAAAAGGACATGACTGTAGAGGAGTTGATCGGACACCTCAATGTAGAAGAAGCAAATCGTCTCAAAGACAAGGTTTTTTCTCGTCCAGTTGAAAATTCTGTAAAAGCTAATCTTGTTGAATCTTCCAATGGAAAAATTGACAGGTCAATAGGAGCAGGCGGTTCAAAGAAGAAAGAGAAGCAGCCCCATGGCATAAACAAGCGGGGGGAACCATTCAAGAAGGTTGAAAAAAATGAAAAACAATTCTCGATTTGCTACACTTGTGGGACGGTTGGATGCAAATTCTTTCAATGCCAACGACGTCCAGGAAATCAAAGGAATAAAAATGGCAGCCAACCCCAACAAGCTAATGTTGCTGAACAAGGGGTCATTATCACAACCATGATTTCCGAAGCCAACATAGTTAGCAACAATTCGGAGTGGATTCTTGACTCGGCAGCAACAAGACATTTTTGTGCAAATAGGAGTTTGCTCACAAAATTCGAAGAGGCCAAGAACGAAGAAGTGGTCTACATGGGCAACTCAAGCAAGTCGGAAGTTGTAACATCTCATACTTTCGGGTCACGGTTTGAATCGCTAAACGTATGTAAAGTTGCTAGGCGTGTATAAATAGACCCGAGCGTTGAGAAAATTTGTGTTATATTTACGTAAGCTAATAAAGAGATTAATATATAAAAGGATTAAACCCCGAAAATATTTTGGACGTAGCAAGTATGACAACGGGGATCGGAAATAAATTTGGTGTGTGCATAAAAAGATTATGGACTAGTGTCATATTACAAAATTATGATATCGAATATAAGAAGTAAGTCATCAAGATTCAAGTGAATTGGGATCACGAAATTAATTATGTGTGTGATTGATAAATTATACTGAAGCAAGTCTTAATTAATGGGGCAAGGTGGCACGGAGTAAGGAATGTGGCGTCAAATTAAGCCCTCCACCGCCAAGATTGTCTAAGTGGAGGAGATGATGATTAGGGATCATTGCATTTTCACGTTGAGGGTTCATTTTGTTCTCAATTTGGAGAGGTTATATATTGGGTTTGAGAATCCATTTTGTAGACTAAAATGAGACGTTCAACAAACATCTCATTTAGAAGACATTTCATTTTTGCTTTGGAGAAGTAAGATTAAAAGAGAGGGCATGACCAACCAACTCACTTTAGAATTAGACTTAAATTGTTGATTTCATTTAAAGAGGAGAAGACGTCCAACAACATTCTAGTAAGTAATTAGCGAAATGAAGGTATGTTAAGGCAAATTATTTCTTTCTTTTGGAATGTTTCATGCAATGAAATATAACCGTGATATTGCTCCATAATTTATTATACTCCTAGCAGTTAAGAATATTCATGTTATTAATTCCTATGCTAAAAGCATGTCTAAATATGTTTCTAAGTCCTTATTGAGGCATATGAAAAAGATATTGTAATTCCCAAAATTAGACGAAGGTACATGTTAAATATTTCTAAATGTTAGTCGAAGGTACAAAGATATTATGTCATCCAATAAGTCCAGAATAATTCATTGTCATTCATGCATTATATATATATTGGATCGGGTTGCACGTTCCGCAATACTAACATATATTGGATCGGGTTGCACGTTATATATATATATATATATATGCACCGCATTTGCATTGTGCATGACATATAGGCATTTACTACTGGTCAGTTGTTTCTGTTTCAGTTTATTGTTATATCCTTGTTATGCTATTGTTGATGGCTGACATATTCAGTATATTAGTCGTACTAACGTCCCTTTTGTCAGGGACGCTGCGTTTCATGCCCGCAGGTTCACGTAGACAGGATGACGATCCACGTTAGTAGGTTGCTGACTCAGCGGATTTTAGAGCACTCCCCTTGTTTCGGAGTGTCGGTCTTATTTTGGTACGGTATATTTTTGCATGTGTATATGGGTATGGCGGGGCCCTGTCCTGACCTTTTGATGTCGTATACTCTTTAGATGCTTGTAGACATGTGTCCTGTGTGTGTAGTAGTCTTGAATGGACTTGTCGGCCTTTAGGATATATATATATATATGTTGGTTATCTGATTTTACATAGTCCTTTTTTGGCTGAGTCCGTATTTAATTATGATTAGGTATTAACTGTACGAGTGGGGGTACCCGGCGGGTGGGATCCGGGTGTCCGTCGCGGCCCTCCGATTTGGGTCGTGACAAACTTTGTATCAGAGCATGTCTGTCCTAGGGAGTCTACAAGCCGTGTCTAGTAGAGTCTTGTTTATGGGTATTTGTGCACCATACTTATAAGAAGGAGGATGCCTGACATTTAGGGATGGTTTCCATTCTTTCACCTCATAAATCGTGCAGTAGAGCTGAGTCTTAAGAATTCGAGTTTAACTCGCGCCTTATACCGCTTCAATTCGACGATTACCAAAAAGATTTCGGTTAGTTTATACTCTAGCCGGTAAATGAGCGATTTCTACCAAGACGATTGATACGTCAGAAGGGGCAGTATTATTGTTAAAATTCAGGATTATGAGAAGTTATCTCACTCATATACGGAAGATGGAAGAGATAATGCAAGCCTAGAAAGAAAAATGTTTAGTAAGGTAAAGAAAGTACCAAGCATCGAAACACAGAAGATTGTAAGGATTTTATCTGTAGACCTTATCGTATTTACGATTACAACAATACCTTCTTCCGGAAAGATTATGATTAGCAGGGAGATTGAAGTTGGATTGAGTGTAAATACGAGTGGTATGCTCTCCATTGAGACAGATCTGTCAGGGGATATGAGTAAGTTGCTTTCTCAGGGATCGACGAATCCTGTAGCACTAGAGGAGTTGAGGAGGGCTCATGTACCATCAGTCTTACCACCAGCTCCATCTTATTAGGGTGTAAGGGGACCGGTGCATGTATTGAATCAATTGGTTGCCTCTCAGGAATGACCTCATCCTGAAGCATTTGATAGAGATAAGCCCTTTGGGGAGTCATGAAGCTTATAACTAAAGGAATTTATTAGTTATGGATCGACGATATTTAAAGGATTCAATGATGCCGATATCTCTAAGTCAAGGTTGTAAAGGTCGAGTGAATCTCGCCTTATCATAAGTTTATTTCTAATTGGTTGACCGTTGGTAAAATGACTACTTACACAACTGAGGACTACGTAAAGTTATACATTAAGGAGATTGTTCGCCTTTTTGGTACGCCTATTTCTATTATATCTGACCGAGGTATGCAGTTCACAGTTAATTTTTGAAGGTCATTTCAGAAAGGTTTGGACACTTAAGTTAATCCTAGCACAGCTTTCCACCCGCAGATAGATGGGCAAGCCGAGCGTACGATTCAGACGCTCGAGGATATGTTACGAGGTTGTGTATTGGACTTTAAGGGAAATTGGGATGATCATTTACCCCTTATTGAGTTCGCATACAGTATCAGTTATTATGTTAGTATTAAAATGGCTCCATATGATGCTTTATATGGATGAAAATGTAGATCTCCTATCGAATGGTTTGAGGTAGGCGAGTCAAAATTATTTGGGCCTGACTTGGTATACCAAGCCATAGAGAAGGTAAAGCTTATCCAAGAACGACTGTTAACGGCTCAGAGTCGTCAGAAGTCATACGCAGATGTGCGACGGCGAGACTTAGAGTTCCTGGTAGACGATTGGGGATTCTTAACGATTTTACCTATGAAGGGTGTGATGGGATTCAAGAAGAAAGGAAATCTTAGCCCAAGATACATTGAACCATATCGTATAATTCGAAGAATCGATCAAGTAGCTTACGAGTTAGATTTGCCTTCGGAGTTGGAGTTTATTCATCCGGTTTTCCATGTTTCCATGTTGAGAGTATGTAGTGGAAATCCTTCTCTGATTTTGCCGATTGATGATGTGAAGGTTACAGAGGATCTATCATATGAATAGGTTCCTGTTGCTATCTTGGATCGATAAGTCCGCAAGTTAAGGACTAAAGAAGTAGCCTCTGTGAAAGTTCTGTGGCAAAATAAGAACGTGACAGAGATGACATGGGATGTGAAAGAGGAAATGATGCACAAGTATCCACACCTATTCCAGACCAACGCCGAGGTTCCAAGAGAAGCATAAGGTAAGTTTTAATATTATACTTAATGCTTGCGTGCCATGTGAAGTCTGGTGTAGTGATGTATGTTACCTTGTTTGGCCATGAAAAAGTAGTTGTATATTCGGGCTACGCAATGGGTATTAGATGTGTCACCCCAACATTCGAGGACGAATGTTTCTAAGGGGGGAAGGATGTAACATGCCACACTTTCGGGTCACGGTTTGAATCGCTGAGCGTATGTAAAGTCGCTAGGCGTGTATAAATAGACCCGAGCATTGGAAAAATTTATGTTATATTTACGTATGTTAATAAACAGATTAGTATATAAAAGAATTAAACCCCGAAATAATTTTGGACGTAACAAGTATGACAACGGGAATAGGAAATTTTTTTGGTGCGTGCATAAAGAGATTATGGACTAGTGTCATATTACAAAATTATGACATCGAGTATAAGAAGATTTTATAAGGCATCAATATTCAAGTGAAATGGGATCGCGAAATTAATTATGTGTGTGATTGATAAATTATACGGAAGCAAGTCTTAATTAATGGGGCAAGGTGGCACGGTGTAAGGAATATGACGTCAAATTAAGCCCTCCACCGCCAAGATTGGATAAGTGGAGGACATGATGATTAGGGATCATTGCATTTTCACGTTGAGGGTTCATTTTGTTCTCAATTTGGAGAGGTTATATATTGGGTTTGAGAATCCATTTTGTAGACTAAAATGAGACGTTCAACAAACATCTCATTTAGAAGACATTTCATTTTTGCTTTGGAGAAGTAAGATTAAAAGAGAGGGCATGATCAACCAACTCACTTTAGAATTAGACTTAAATTGTTGATTTCATTTAAAGAGGAGAAGACGTCCAACAACATTCTAGTAAGTAATTAGCGAAATGAAGGTATGTTAAGGCAAATTATTTCTTTCTTTTGGCATATTTCATGTAACGAAATATAACTGTGATATTGCTCCATACTTTATTCTACTCCTAGCAGTTAAGAATATTCATGTTATTGATTCCTATGCTAAAAGTATGTCTAAATATGTTTCTAAGTCCTTATTGAGGCATATGGAAAAGATGTTGTCATTCCCAAAATTAGACGAAGGTACATGTTAAATATTTCCAAATGTTAGCCGAAGGTACAAAGATATTATGTCATCCGATAAGTCAAGAATGTTTCATTGTGATTCATGCATTATATATATATATATATATATATATATATATATATATATATAAATATATATATATTGGATCGGGTTGCAGGTTACGCAACACTAACATATATTGGATCAGGTTGCACGTTCCGCAACATATATATATATATATATATATATATATATATATATATATGCACCACATTTGCATTGTGCATGACATTTAGACATTTACTACTGGTCAACTATTTCTGTTTCAGTTTATTGTTATATCCTTGTTATGCTATTGTTGATGCCTGACATACTCAATACATCAGTCGTTCTGACGTCCCTTTTGTCAGGGAACGCATCATTTCATGCCCGCAAGTTCACGTAGACAGGATGACAATCCACGTTAGTAGGTTGCTGACTCAGCGAATTTTAGAGCACTCCCCTTGTTTCGGAGTGTTAATCTTATTTTGGTACGGTATATTTTTGCATGTGTATATGGGTATGGCGGGGCCCTCTCCCATCCTTTTGATGTCGTATTCTCTTTAGAGGCTTGTAGACCGGTGTCCTGTGTGTGTAGTAGTCTTGTATGGTCTTGTCGACCTTTGGGATGTATATATATATATATATATATATAAGTTGTTTATCTGATTTTACATAGACCTTTTTCATCTTAGTCCGTATTTAATTATGATTAGGTGTTGACTGTATGAGTGGTGGTATCCGGCAGGTGAGATCCGGGTGTCCGTCGCGGCCCTCCGGTTTGGGTCGTGACAAAAGTACTCAAAAAAGGGAAGGTTTTCCTTAAACTCACTTCTGGCAAAACTTTACTTTTGCAAAATGTCTTGTATGTCCTCTTCCTTCATAAGAATTTAATTTTCGCAGAACTACTTAATAATGTCGGAATAAAAATAGTAATGGAGGCTAACAAAGTAGTGCTTACGTCACCGAGTCTATTAATTTATGGCATGGAAGATTAGGACATATGGATGTTAATTCATATATGAGACTAAAATAAATGTCCTTAATTCCTAATATGATTGATGATGAGCCGAACAAATGTGAAATTTGTGTTGAGGCTAAACACCATAAATAGGCTTTTAAATTAGTGACAAAAAGAGAAACAGAATTACTTGAATTAATTCACTCCGACTTAGTTGATTTCAAGAATACGGAAAGTAAAGGAGGTAAAAGATATTATATAACCTTCATAGATGATTACTCTAGATACACTCGAGTTTTTCTATTGAAATCAAAGGATGAAGCGGAAAAAGTGTTTCTCATTTATAAAGCGAAAGTGGAAAATCAGTTGGACCGAAAAATCAAATGATTTAGGTCCGACAGGGGTGGTGAGTATGGTACAACTTCGCTAAAAGAATCTTGCGAGAAAGAAGGTATCATACATGAATTCACAGCCCCCTATACCCCACAACAAAATGAAATTGCTGAAAGGAAAAATAGAATGTTAAAAGAAATGATGGATGCTATGCTTTTAAGTTCCGGACTTCCGAATAATATGTGGGGTGAAGCTGTATTATCGGCAAATTATATTCTCAATAGAGTACCCCATAAACATTTAGAGAAAACTCCTTTTGAACTTTGGAATGGATATGCCCCAAACTCGAAATATTTGAAAATGTGGGTTTACCTTCCTTCAAACGTGAGAATATTGGGGCTAAAACTTTTGATGCTATCTTTGTGGGATACGTTGAAAATAGTGCAGCGTATAGATTTATGTGTTTGAATGATAAATCTATGTGTGAATCTAGATATGCTGAATTCTTTGAAAATATTTTTCCATGAAAGAATGTTGTTTCGCTTGATATTCCCTCTTCAACTGTTGCATCTTCATCTTCATCATCTTTACTTAATGATATACATGTAGAAAATGAATTGCGAAGAAGTAAAAGACAAAGAATAGAAACTAGTTTTGGTCCTGATTTTTTAACTTCGTTTTTAACTGAAGTTGATGATTTGAATAAAGTTAGTGATGAAATCACTAATATTTTTATGATTGAGGAGGACCCTAAAACTTATGAAGAAGCGGTAAAATCCGTAGATGCTAGCTTCTGTAAAGATGCTATTAACAGTGAGTTGGAATCGATAACCACTAATAAAACTTGGGAATTAGTAGACTTGCCAAATGGTTGTAAACCCATAGGTTGCAAATGGATTTTTAAAAGGAAACTCCGAACCGATGGTACCCTTGAAAAGTTTAAAGCAAGATTAGTGGTAAAAGGATTCACGCAAAAATTTGGCATTGACTTCTTTTATATATATTCTCCTGTAACAAAAATTGCAACCATTCGTGCTTTATTTTCCTTGGCTTCTATAAGGAACTTAATTGTACATCAAATGGATGTAAAAATGGCATTTTTGAATGGTGATTTAGAAGAGGAGACATATATGGAGCAACCTCCAGGATTTGTTGTTCCCGGATAAGAACACAAGGTGTATAGACTTAAAAAGTCCCTTTATGGACTCAATCAAGCTCCTAAATAATGGTATGAGAAGTTTCACGAAACTATCCTTGAATTTGATTTTGTTGCAAATGGTTCTGATGCATGTGTGTATTCAAAGATGTTTGATTTATATTACGTAGTCATATGCCTTTATGTAGATGATATGTTGTTGATTGGTGTCACGAGCCAAACCGGAGGGTCATGACGTGTCATGACCCAAACCGGAGGGTCATGACGTGTCATGACCCAAACCGGAGGGTCATGACGTGTCACGACCCAAACCGAAGGGCCATGACGGGCACCCGGACCTTACCTGCCGAACACCACTCTTCACATACTTACCAGCTAACCAAAATCAATCATGGCCTTAAGGGCCCTTACCAGATATTCGGTTGACATACACATCACAGCCGACAGGGCCATACATAACTACTATACACATGATAACTGTTTACAAACCTCTATAGAATATATGACATCATAAAGATAGGACAGGGCCCGCCGTACCCATATGCATATGCAAAATATCATACCGCGACCAGAATGCAACTCTGAAATAAGTAGAGTGCTCCAATATCAGCTGAGCTAGCAACCTACAAGTGTGGACCGTCACCTGTCTACCTGATCTTGTGGGCATGAAAAGCAACGTCCCCTGATAAAAGGGACGTTAGTACGACTGATGTACTGAGTATGTCAGACATAAGAAATAACATAACAGAGATATATAACAACCTGAAATAGAAACAATCGACAAAGATAGCTGATAGAAACAACCGACAACAATAACAATCGATAGAAACGGCTGACAATAACAGTCGACGAAAACGGCTGACCAGCAGTAAATGCCTCTGAGGGCCCTAATATACATGCCTGTCGAAAATGGCTGATCAGCAGTAAATTCCTCTGAGGGCCCTAATATACATGCCTAAATGTTATGCACAATGCAAATGCGATATATATATATATATATATATATATAATATGTAGCGGAACATGCAACCCAATCCAATTATATGTATATATGTTGCGGAACGTACAACCTGATCCAATATATGTATATATATTGCAGAACGTGCAATCCGATCCAATATATGTATAGATGTATATATATTGCGGAACGTGCAATCCGATCCAATATATGTATAGATGTATATATGTTGCGGAACGTGCAACCCGATCCAATATATGTATATATGTTGCAGAACGTTCAACCCAATCTAATCTATGTATATATGTTGCGGAACGTGCAACCCGATCCAATATATGTATATATATAATGCATGAATGACAATGAAACATTCTAAACTTTTTGGATGACATAATATCCTTGTACCTTCGGCTAACATTGGGAATATCAATATATTTCTCAGATACCTCAATAAGGATTTAGAAACATATTTAGACATGCTTTTAGCATAGGATTCAATAATAGGAACAACCTCGGTTACTATGATCAGAATAATTTATGGAATAATATTACGTTTACGTTTCGTTACATGGAACACGCCACAAGAAAGAAGGATTTGCCTTAACATACCTTTGTCATCAAAGCTATTCTGGTTTTCCTAGTCCCTGTAAGCTCTATGAACAATTATCTACATTATATGAATGATTTGGATCAATTTCGGATCAATAACTAAAGGTAGTCTTCACTTAGATATTTTTATCAAACACCTTATGTGCGTAGAGCTTCTATAACTCATAACAATGGCAACTAATCAACAAGGAAACTTCTTTAGCTTAAATGAACTTTCTTATCTTCCTCATACAACAACCAACAATAGGCTACAATTTCCAACAACTAATCATCACCAAACAACACCAAACGAGCAGCTCACAACACACAACCAAATTCCAAGTTCCTCCAAGAATTTGTTGTACCTCTTCGTAGTAACACTCCTACAACTTGTATAAACTTAAGAACAAGAAGGAGAAGATGGAACTTACCTCCAAGCACAAGAATCCCTTCAATCTCGAGATCACTTCACTTCCAAGGAGTCTCCAAAATTAGCACAATAAGGAGAAAGGCGATAGGACGACAACCACGGGATTCGTCACATTAGATTTACTTGGTTTGCCTTTGATTTTGGCCTTTGATCATATGAGAGCTATTAGAGAGGGTTTGGGAGAGTTTTTTTAGTTGATTAGGTCTTGATATGAAAGAGACAGGGACTGCACTACTTTAATTATCAATCTGGAAATTTCCACCACCCTAAGGGCGCTATAAGGGTCGCTTCTCGCTGGCCATCGCCCCAAACTAGTTATCTGCGGAGTCTCGCGAAAATGACAATAACCTTTGGTACAGACATCCGATCGATGAACGATTTATTACATTGGAAACTAGACTCACTGAATTTGAATGTAAATATATTATGCACCCCATAACAACTTATATACTAGTAGATATACCCCCGACAATATGGTCCAAAAATCAGGTCTGAAATTCCGTTTGTCTTTCCCCGAGTTTCGACGAACCTAGTTTCTTTGATTTGTTTGACCCCGAAATCTTATGAAGTTTTCATAACACTTGTTTAAATTTATTTTCATCCTAATATGGGATCTTAGCCTCGCTGGACTTTATATTACTTTATTTACGTTGCATACGAGCGCGAAAATACGGTGTGTAACATCCTTCCCCCCTTAAGAACATTCGTCCTCGAATGTTGGAGAAAATTCTCATTCTCAGGATTTCTAAAAATTTCGGCAGAGTTTTCTTTGTAAACATGACTGTCCAAAACCTGTCAAGCAGGCAGAATACATACACAATGCCACACAGGGTCACAAAACAACATAACATAATGATATTGGCCCCACACGACCAACTATCTATCCGGAAACAAAAAGGGTTAGCCATAACTCACCTCGTTTGTCCACTACCGAAGCCTGAGCTGCACCTATCACATATGCCCTAATAACATCGCTTCAACAAGATATATAAAATGTGCTTGATAGATAGGATAGAAATAGAAAAATCGTATCGCACGAGTGCCGTTGTAACCTTTTAGCTGGAATAAACAAGGATTCCTAGACTTTATGTTTTTTTTTTAAAAAAAACTTTTCAAATCATCTCTTTTACCCCCATTGCTTCATTCACAGCACCCCAACCAGAGGTCGTCTCTATAGTCCGCAACTTCTAGGTCTGATGATATAGGATAGCAAGAAAAATATTTTCATAAGATAAATCCTTTGTACCCTAAACATCCTTGACTTGGGATATACAAAATGAGTCTCCTATACACTTCCGTAACATCGATAAAGGAAAATTTGACCTGTCGAATCAATCAATGGAAGATCTGTATTTCTGACCATACAAGATCTCGTATGAATCCATCTAGGTGTTAAGATGATATTGATATGATATATAACTCTTTTGTGGGGTAAGTGATCTTCCCACTCTCATTTGAAACCTTGCATTCCTATTTGTAACATGTCACTGAGCGTTTATATTATGCATTTGGATGGTCACTTATCCAGGATAAAATTATAATTTTTTATGCTTCTATTCTTCCTGAAGAAATTTCTAGAAGTTCACCGTAAGTAAGATATTCTATCAGAGGTAATAGACATTGGAATATCCTGAAGTCGTATGTTCTTCTTTTATATATTTTACTTGTATGATCCTCGGCTATGTAGGTAGTTTTGACTGTCTGGAACTGAGCTGATTTGGTCAATCTATTAACAACCACTCAAATAGAATCAAACTTATGATAAGAGCGAGGTTAACCCGTAATGAAATCCATATTAATCATTTTCCATTTCCACATCGGGACCTCAATGTTCTGAGTCAAGCCGCCAGGCTTTTGGTGCTCCGCTTTTACTTGCTCACAATTTAGACACTGATCTACCAATTTCTCAATGTTTCTTTTCATTTGTTCCATCAATACATACCTTTGAGATCATAACACATCATAGTAGATCCAGGGTGAACAAAATTTTGTGAGCAATGGACCTCCGTTATAATCTTGTCTCTTAAGCCTGCTATATTGGGAATACACAAATGGATCTTCCACCTGGGGTCCCTATCCCATTATACTAGAAGGTTACGGTTCTCTGTTGCTAAATATCTTTCCCAATCTTCACTAACAATGGGATCTTCATCATGACGTTTCCCTTTTTTTTTTCCTGTGTAAGGGATGACCCTATTGTATTTTGAGTCATAGGGATATCACCATTTGAATCCTCCAATCGGACTCCCACTTAGCTAACTGATGTGTTCCTTCCCATCAACTTCTCTTCTTCATCCTCACATTAGTTAAGCCGCTTGTGGGTGAATGATTCTATTATCAACTTAGCTTTGTTTACTAACTGGTGTGCTGAAGAGTATGTGACATCATAATCTGAGGTGCGCATATTATCGTAGTTAACCCTCATTCATAGTCTGAAACCTTCTCACTACTCATGATTATAAATAACTTCCTTTCTTTACTTCTCTTGACACTTGTTCACTCATTTTCTTACTTGTCGTATTCCCCTTAGTTCTAGTATATATTCGAGTATACATACATACTTTCAAACATTACTCCTGATTCTTATCCTTGGCGTTACTAACCCTTAAAGGAAGAACTGTTAACTTATTTCCTCATTCAGTACGTGGAAAATTCTGAAGAATTTACAATACCTGACGTTAACCTACTCTATCCAAACATGGTCATTATACTTAGATTCGAATTCCTTTATTTGCCTCATTGCTAAGACTTTCTGTCAATGGCACTTTGGAAAAGATTCCCTCGATCTTGTTAAGATGTAAATCAATTACTTTATCTATCTCGTAGAACATTTGGTCAGTTCATAAATACTTATATACATATGTATTTGCCTGACATTTCATCTTCATTATACCACTATATCTTTGACATACACCTTTAATGTCTACCTTGTATCCATAAACGTCATTGCCCCCTTTTTACCTGTTTAGGCGCTAATATCGAGCTTTACTCACTGTTACTTCCGTTTACATACTTTTTGAAATGTATGACTGCATATGTTGTGAAACCGATGCTTCGTATGTTTAGACCCAATTCGTTGCGTTACATGATCCAATGACTTGTCAAGCTTTCTTGTCTTATCATTATTAGATCTCCCGTCGATCGAGTGCTCATTCGTCTTACCTTTACATTTCCATTTCAAGTTTCCTTTGGAGTCTCTTATCTTAAATATTTCCCATACTATGTTCCTAAACATTAGAGAATCGCCACCTTTGGTCGAGGAGTTCTTATTGTCCCTCCTCTACCATTGGTCCTTACGCTGTTCTGGAGTAATCATACCTTTGTGAAACTCCATAATTATAATCTTATTCACCTTTATCCTCCTTGTTGTAATTCTTCCTTTTATTGGTTATTAAACAAAAAAACATTTATGCCTTTAATCGAAACGCCTAAACCGAGGGACAACCTTTTCAGAAAGGACATAACCTCAAAATCATTCTCAATGGCCCAAAAGTAGTATCTTATTTGAATAAGTGAGATCTTTACCAAATGTACTATTCTGTTCTTTTGAAAGAAAAGCATCAACTCAACAACTATTTCTTATGCAAAAGACAACAACAACTCTCTAAAGATGGTAACATACTCTCAAGCAACTCAGTAACACATATCAGATATGTAGCAACAGTTGTTTACACACAAAGAGTAGTTTACTTTAAGATGCAGCAACAGTAGTTTCAGAAACTTACTCATATCCTCTGACGGATCTATCCCAATAGAGAGCATACTACTCGTATTTACACTCAATACAACTTCAATCTCCCTGCTAATCATAAACATGATAAGGTCTACAGAGAGAATCCTTACAATCCTCTGCGTTCAGGTGCTTAGTATTTCCTTTACTTTACTCTTTTTTTTTCAAAACAAACATTTCGCTTTCCAGGCTTGCATTATCTCTTCCGTATATAAGTGAAACAACTTCTCATGATCTCGAAACTTTTTACATAATACTGCTTTTCTAGCGTATCAATCGTCTGGTAAAAGTCACTCATTTATTGGGTACGAATATGAACTAACCAAAGTCTTTTCGGTAATCGTCATCACCGAAACATTATTAGGCACTAGTTAAACTCGAATCCTTAAGACTCAGCTCTACTGCACGATCTATGATATGAACGAATGGAAACCATCCTTAAATGCCTTGCAGCCTCATGGTTATAAGTGTGGTGCACTACAAACCCATAAATAAGACTCTACTAGACACTGTTTGTTGACTCTCTAGGATAGACCTGATCTGATACCAAGTTTATCACGACCCAAATCGGAGGGCCATGAAGGGCACCCGGACCTTACCTGCCGAGCACGACTCTTCACATACTTACCAACTAACCAAAATAAATCATGGATACAAGGTCCGTTACCAGATATTTGACAGACACACACATCACAGCCGATAGGGCCATACATAACTACTATACACATGACAACTATTTACAAGCCTCTAAAGAATATATGACATTACAAAGACGGGACAGGGCCCCGCCGTGCCTGTATGCATATGCAAAACATCATACCACGACTTGACTGCAACTCTGAAATAAGTAGAGTGCTCCAACATCAGCTGAGCCAACAACCTACTAGTGCGGACCGTCACCTATCTACCTGATCATGTGGGCATGAAATACAGTGTCCCCCGATAAAAAGGGACATCAATATGACTGATGTACTGAGTATTTTAGGCATAAGAAATAACATATCAGAGATACATAACAACCTGAAATAGAAACAATCGACAAAGATAGCTGATAGAAACAGCCGACAACAACAACAACCGATAGAAACTGCTGACAGCAACAACCAACGAAAATGGCTGACTAGCAGTAAATGCCTCTGAGGGCCTAATATACATGCATAAATGTTATGCACAATGTAAATGCGATGTATATATATATATATATATGTTGCGGAATATGCAACCCAATCCAATTATATGTATACATATTGCGGAACGTGCAACCCGATCTAATATATGTATATATTTTGTGGAATGTGCAACCCGATCCAATATATGTATATATATTGCGGAACATGCAACCCGATCCAATATATGTATATATGTTGTAGAATATACAACCCGATCCAATATATGTATTTATGTTGCGGAATGTGCAACCCAATCCAATAAATGTATATATATGTATATGTATAATGCATGAATGACAATGAAGCATTCTGAACTTTTGGGATGACATAATATCCTTGTACCTTCGGGTAACATTGGGAATATCAACGTCTTTCCCATATACCTCAATAAGGATTTAGAAACATATTTAGACATGCTTTCAGCATATGAATCAATAATAGGAACATCCTCGGCTACTATGAGCAGAATAATTTATGAACAGTATTACGTTTACGTTTCATTACATGGAACACTCCAAAAGAAAGAAGGATTTTCCTTAACATACCTTTGTCGTCAAAGTTCTTCAAGTTTTCCGAGTCCCCGTAAGCTCTACGAACAATTATCTACATTATATGAATGATTTGGATCAATTTCGGATCAATAGCTAAAGGTAGTCTTCACTTAGACATTTTATCAAACATCTTAAGTGCGTAGAACTTCTATAACTCATAACATTGACAACTAATCAACAAGGAAACTTCTTTAGCTTAAATGAACTTCCTTGCCTTCCTCATACAACAACCAACAATAGCCTACAATTTCCAGCAACTAATCATCACCAAACAGCCCCAAACGAGCAGCTCACAACACACAACCAAATTCCAAGTTCCTCCAAGAATTTGTTGTACCTCTTCGTAATAACACTCCTACAACTTGTATAAGTAAGAACAGGAAGGAGAAGATGGAACTTACCTCCAAGCACAAGAATCCCTTCAATTTTGAGATCACTTCACTTCCAATGAGTCTCCAAAATTAGCACAATAAGGAAAAAGGCGATAGGACGATGACCACGGGATTCGTCACTTTAGATTTACTTGGTTTGCCTTTGATTTTGGCCTTTGATCATATAAGAGCTATTAGAGAGGGTTTGGGAGAGTTTTTTGTTTAGTTGATTAGGTCTTGATATGAAAAAGAAAGGGACTGCACTACTTTAATTATCAATCTGGAAATTTCCACTGCCCTAAGGGCGCTATAAGGGTCTCTTCGCGCTGGCCATCGCCCCAAACTGGTTGTCTACGGAGTCTCGCAAAAATGACAATAATTTTTGGTACGGACATGTGATCGATGAACGGTTTATTACTTTGGAAAGTAGACTCATTGAAATTGAATGTAGATATATTATACACCCCATAAAAACTTATATACTAGGATATATACCCCCGACAATATGGGCCAAAAATCAAGTCTAGAATTTCGTTTGTCTTTCCCCGAGTTTCGACAAACCTAGTTTCTTTGATTCGTTTGACCCCGAAATCTTACGAAGCTTTCGTAACACTTGTTTAAATTTATTTTCAACCTAATATGCGATCTTAGCCTCACTGGACTTTATGTTACTTTATTTACGTTGCATACGAGCCCGAAAATACGGGGTGTAACATGACGGGAACCCCGACCTTACCTGCCAAGTACCACTAATCATATATTTAGCATATAATCATAATTTCTCATGCTCCATGAGGGCCATCACGAGATACCCTGCTGATATATGGAAATAGTAAACTGGAAAGAAGCTCTGTAACATCCGGTAACCAGAAGGACCCAACCTATATACATATACATACCAAGGCCGACAAGGGCATACATGACTACTATACACACGACAACTGTCTACAAGCCTCTAAAGAGTACGTGACATCATAGGGTCGGGACAGGGCCCCGCCATACCCCAATGCATAACCAAAATATCATACCACGACTAGACTGCAACTCTGGAACAAATAGAGTTCTTCAATATCAGCTGAACCAGCAACCTACTAGTGAAAACCGTTACCCTCTTTACTTGAGCCTGCGAGCATGAAATGCAGCGTCTCCCGATAAAAGAGATGTCAGTACAAATAATGTACCAAGTATGTCAGACATGAAAAATAGCATAATAGAGACTTGAAAGTAACCTGAGACAAGAAACAACCAACCAGTAGAGAAAGCCTCTATGGGCCATAATATGTCTAAGTATTATGTCTGTGCAGAATGCCTTTTAGGGCCATAATATGCATAAGTATCATGTCTGTGCAGAATGCCTCTGAGGGCCATAATATGCCTAAATTCCATGCACAATGCAAATATGGTCATACATATATATATATATATGCGTATACAATGTCATCAAGCCTCTGTAGGCATCCCATCATATCATATCGCCTCTGTGGGCATATCATCATCGTGTATATCTGTACCAGCTGCAGGTGGTGTGCGTATATAACACCTTCCCTTTCCCCATATTCCATACATATATAATGCATACATATAATAGAGTATATAACTCCTTTTGAGGTCAAGGTATGTACATGAATATAATTCATGAATGATATGATAATAACACACTATAAGTTTGTCGGAGAGATGTAATGTCGCTTCACCTACGATTAACATTATGAATACTAACATCTTTTCCATATACCTCAATAAGGATTTAGGAACATATTTAGACATGCTTTGAACATAGGAATGAATAACATGAACATTCTTAACTACTAAGAGTAGAATCATTTATGGGATAATATTACATTAACGTTTCGTACTTAGAACATGCCAAAAGAAAGAAAATATTTGCCTTAACATAGCTTTAATGTCTAACCTCTACTAATACTGTCGGAACTAGCCTCCTTTTACATGTTAATCTTAAATTCTGATATGAGCTCGTAGACCACAAATCGAACTTGAGTCGCCTTCATAAAAGCTTCTCATTATCTTACTTCACTAGCAAGTAGTTTCTAATTTGCTTTTCAAGAACTTGTGGTAAATTTCATAAAAATGAAACCTTGAATTTAAGTTGCTTCTCCACTTAGTAGAATATATTGTTTTGAAAACAAAAGAACCATTCGGTTGCTGCATATATATAGGTATACAAGTGATATTTTGCTTAAGCCCAAATAGAAAGGAACAAAATTAATACATACTATGGCCCACTAATCCCAACATTCGGTGGAGTTGTCACCACCTCCCTATTTTCATGTACACGTATATATATCTATATGTTTATATATTGGCTTGTTCTCTCCATTCATCCGTTTTAACTCCAAAACGCTCCTAATGCATTGATGTACTATATTATATGATAAGTTTGCCATAATTTCCAATGCATATTTTTGTCCAAGCTTGTCAAATTGGTGGCAGCAATTAACTTTTAGGTGCAACACGTGTATAGACTTGTACAATCAAGAATAAGGATCATATGATATGCTACTTATTCGTAGCCTCCTTTTGCACACACAAATATTATTTTCATTCCCCGTCATCACACTTGTTAAGTTCAAAATTATTTCAGGGTTTTTATCCTTTTATATACTAAGCTCTTGATGTGCACACCTCAATAAAACAAAATTTCCTCGGCCTCAGGTCTACTTGCATACGTCTAGTTGTTCAAATCATCGCCCAAAAATACGGGGTGTTACATCTTTTCCCCCCTTAGAAACATTCGTCTTCGAATATTGGGGTGACATATCTAATTTCCATCACGTAGTCGAAAAACACATCCCCCACTTCACGTGCCATATAATTTAACATTTATCCTTATGCCGGACCTTACATGGTCATCAATCATTAATGATAATAATCTGAAATAGAACTCACCTTATGCTTCTCTCGGAACCTTGGCGTTGGTCTGTAATAGGTAGGGATATTTGTGTTTCATCTCCTCTTCTGCCTCCCGTGTCATTTTTTTTCTACCTTCTTATTCCGCCATAAAACTTTCATGGATCTAAGATAGCATTAGGAACCTCTTCATATGATAGGTCCTCTGTAACATTCACATCGTCAATCGGTACAATCCGGTAAGGATCTCCAATACACGCTGCCAACATAGGAACATGGAAAATCAGATGAACAAACTTTAACTCTATAGGAAAGTCCAATTCGTAAGCAACTTGGCTAATTCATTGAATTATGCGATATGGCCCAATATACCTTGGGCTGAGCTTTCACTTTTTCCCAAACCTCATTACACCTTTCATAGGAGAAATTTTCAAAAAGACCCAATCATCCACTTGGAACTCTAAGTCCCGTCGCTGCACATCTGAATACGACTTCTGACGACTCTGAGTGATTAACAACCATTCTTGGATAAGCTTCACCTTCTATATGTCTTGGTACACTAGACTAGTCCCAAATAATTCTGATTCGCCTACTTCTAACCATCTGACAGAAGATCTACATCTCTGTCCATACAAATCCTCATATAGAGCCATTTTAATACTATCATGATAATTGTTATTGTACGCAAATTCAATAAGGGGTAAATGATCATCCTAACTTCCCTTAAAGTCCAATAGCCTTGGCCTGCCCGTCTGTCTGAGGGTGAAAAATTGTGTTAAGATTAACTTGGGTGCCTAAACCTTTTTGAAATAATTTCCAGAAGTTAGCTGTGAACTATGCACCTCGGTCAGATATAATAGAAATAGGCACACCATGAAGGTGAAAAATCTCCTTAAAGTACAACTTTGCGTAGTCCTCGGCTATGTAGGTAGTTTTGACCGCCAGGAATTGAGCTGATTTGGTCAGTCTACCAATAATTACCCAAATAGAATCAAACTTATGATAAGAGCGAGGTAAACCTGTAATGAAATCCATATTAATCATTTCCTATTTCCATATTGGGACCTCAATGTTCTGAGTTACGCCGCCGGGCTTTTGGTGCTCTACTTTTACTTGCTGACAATTAAGACACTGAGCTACAAACTCCGCAATATTTCTCTTCATGTCGTTCTACCAATACATACCTTTGAGATCATGATACATCTTAGTAGATCCAGGGTGAATGGAATATCGTGAACAATGGACCTCCATCATAATCTTATCTCGTAATTCTGCTACATTGGGAATATACAAATGGACCTTTCACCTGGGTTCCCTCTCCCATTATACTCGAAGGTTGCGGTTCTATTTTGTTAAATATCTTTCCCGATCTTTAAAAAATGGATCTTCATCATGACGTTCTTCCAATATGAGGGACGACCCTGTTGTATTCTAAGTCATAGGGCTATCACTATCTGAATCCTCCAATTGGAGTCCTATTTAACTAATGAATGCATTCCCTCAGGTCAACTTTTCTTCTTCGTCCTCATATTAGTCAAGCCGTTTGTGGGTGAATGATTCTATTTTCAACTTAGCTTTGTTTACTAGCTGGTGTGCTAACAACTCTTATATTTGTAGTATCTCAATAATGGCCACTTTATGGAAAATGTCATCGAATCTGAAGTGCATGTATCATCATAATTAACTCTCATTCATGGTTTGAAACTTTATCACCACTCGTAATTATAAGCAACTTCCTTTCTTACTTTGTTTGGCATTTGTTCTCTCATTTTCTTACTCGTCGTACTCTTCTTAGTTCCAAAATATTCTGGTATACATACGTAATCTCAAACATTGCTCCTGATTCCAATCCTTGACGTTACTACCCCTTAAAACATGAGTTGTTAACTTATTCCCTCATTTAGTACGTGGAAGATTCAGAAGAATTTGCATTACGTGACGTTGACCTACTATATCCAAACTTGGTCATTATACTTAGATTCGAATTCCTTCACTTGCCTCATGGCTAAGACTTTCTATCAATGGCGCTTTGGGAAAAGATTTCCTTAATCTCGTTAAGTTGTAAACCCATTACTTTATCCATCTTGTAGAACCTTTGGTCAGTTAACAAAAAACAATGCTCATAGACATCTGTATTTACCTGACATTTTATCTTCATTACAATGTCATTATCTCTTGACATAAATCTTTAATGTCTACCCTGTATCCAATAGGCGTCATTGGCCCCCTTTTATCTGTTTAGGTGTTGATCTCGATCTTTACTCACTGTTACTTCCATTTACATACTTTTTGAGATGTATGACTGCATATATTGTGGAACCGATGCTTCATATATTTATATCCAATTCACGGTGTTACATGATCCAACGACTTATCAAGCTTTCTTATCTTATCATTATTATATTTCCTATCGACCGAATGCTCATTCATCTTGCCTGTATATTTCCATTTCAAGTTACTTTGGGGGGTCTCTTATCTCAAAGTATTTCTCATACTATCTTCCTGAACATCAGAGGTTTGTCACCTTTAGCTGAAGAGTTCTTATTGTCCCTTCTCTACCCTTGGTCCTTACGCCATTCTGGAGTAATCATACCTTTGTGAAACCTGCACAACTATAATCTCATTCACCTTTATCCTTCTTATCGTAATCCTTCCTTCTACTCGTCATTAAACGAAAAACATTTCTGCCTTGATACTTGATCATACCATTCCATTCATACTTATTAACTGTTTCCATATTTCTTACAATCCTTCTTCGATGGTTCCATAGTTCTCGTCCTCAATTGCCCCCAACTAGCTATTGTTATCCAGAGGTTATTTAGAATTATAACATGCTGCACAATGAAGCCGAAGACCTTACCAGTCCAATACATGTAGCATACCTTAGCCTACTAACATTGATACATGTAATTCTCAATAATACGCGGTCTGGCCCTTTATGCACGGACAAGAGGCTTATGTCCCCTTCCACTACCGTGGATAACTCAATCCTTATATGTGGCTTGGGATCACTATCCTAGGTACGTCATTTTACGTGATCTTCTTAAATTTACCGATGGTCACTCTTTAGATGATTCGATTGTGGCAATCCATTCTTGTTAATGATATCCTGGGACAATTCCAAATCTATTCTAGGTAAGATATTACAATTTAGGTCGCACGTACATAACAAATTCCCTCATTCTAATCAGCAAGAGTCACTGTAAAACGTGTAGATTTTCATAACCTACTAAACCTTCTAATTATGTCTTCTGCGTCTTATCTGTACAACTCATAATCATCTTATCCTTACCTTTGCGCATCAACTTAGGACACTTCAGAACATTGTGGCCATGGCTGCCACACTAACAGACCCCCTGTACATTTGCGGCAATATCCGACATGCGCTCAACCATACTAACTACAAGATGGTCAGGGAGGTCTCACTCGACCTTCACAACATTGACCCTAAGACATTGGCATCTTCAAACCCTTTAAATAACGGCGATCCCTGACTAATAAATTCCCTAAGTTATAAGCTCTCTGACCCTTCAAGGGCCTATCTCTATCGAATGTTCTAAGATAAAGTCGTGCCTGGGAGGCAACCAGTTGATTCCATACCTGCACCTCTCTCCTTACACCTTTATCAGACGGAGCCGGTGGTAGGACTGGTGGTACGAGAGCTTCTTTCAATTCCCCTGGTACTACTAGATTTGTCAATACCTGGGAAAGGAATTTACGCATACCCTCTGACGGATCTGTTTCAATAGAGAGCATACTTATCACATTTACACTGAATCTCCCTGCTAATCATAGCCCTATTGGAAGAAGGCATTGTTGTAATCATAAACACGATAAGGTTCATGGAGAGAATTCTTACAACTTAGCTCTATAGCACGATTCTAGATCAATATGGAAGGTAACCATCATCATAAATGCCCTGTAGCCTCCTGTCTATAAGTGTGGTGCACAACACACCCATAAACAAGACTCTACTAGACACGTCTTGAAGACTCCATAGGACAGACCTGCTCTGATACCAAGTTTGTCACGACCTAAACCGGAGGGTCATAACGGGCACCTGGACCTTACCTGCCGAGTACCACTAATCATATATTTAGCATATAACCGTAATTTCTCATGGTCCACGAGGGCCATCACGAGATACCCTGCTGATATATGGAACTAGTAAAGTGGAATGAAGTTATGTAACATCCGGTAACCAGAAGGACCCAACCTATATACATATACATACCAAAGCCGATAAGGCCATACATGACTACTATACACAGGATAACTGTCTACAAGCCTCTAAAGAGTACGTGACATCATAGGGTCGGGACAGGGCCCCGCTATACCCCAATGCATAACCAAAATATCATACCACGACTAGACTGCAACTCTGGAACAAATAGAGTTCTTCAATATCAGCTGAACCAGCAACCTACTAGTGCGAACTGTTACCCTCTTTACCTGAGCCTGCGGGCGTGAAACACAACGTCCCTCGATAAAAGGGATGTCAGTACAAATAATGTACCGAGTATGTCAGACATGAAAAATAGCATAATAGAGACCTGAAAGTAACCTAGGACAAGAAACAACCAACCAGTAGAGAAAGCCTCTGAGGGCCATAATATGCCTAAGTATCATGTCTGTGTAGAATGCCTCTTAGGGCCATAATATGCATAAGTATCATATCTGTGCAGAATGCCTCTGAGGGCCATAATATGCCTAAATGCCATGCACAATGCAATTCGGTCATACATATACATATGTGTATACAATGCCATCAAGCCTTTGTGGGCATCCCATCGTATCATATCGGCCTCTGTGGACATAATCATCATCGTGTATATCTGTACCAGCTGCATGTGGTGTGCGTATATAACGCCTTCCCTTTCCCCATATTCCATACATATATAATGCATACATATAGTAGAGTATATAACTCCTTTTGAGGTCAAGGTATGTACATGAATATAATTCATGAATGATATGATAATAAGACACTATAAGTTTGTCGGAGTGATGTAATGTCGCTTCACCTACGATTAACATTATGAATACTAACATCTTTTTCATATACCTCAATAAAAATTTAGGAACATATTTAGACATGATTTGAACATAGGAATGAATAACATGAACATTCTTAACTACTAAAAGTAGAATCTTTTATGAGATAATATTACGTTCACGTTTCGTACTTAGAACATGCCAAAAAAAGAAATTATTTGCCTTAACATACCTTTAATGTCTAACCTCTACTCACGGTGTCGGAACTAGCCTCCTTTTATATGTTAATCTTAAATGCTGATATGAGCTCGTAGACGACAAATCGAACTTGAGTCGCCTTCATAAAAGCTTCTTATTATCTTACTTTACTAGCAAGTAGTCTTCGATTTGCTTTTCAAGAACTTGCGGTAAATTTCATAAAAATGAAACCTTGAATTTATGTTGCTTCTCCACTTAGTAGATTATATTGTTTTGAAACCAAAAGAACCATTAGGTTGCTGCATGTATATAGGTCTACAACTGATATTTTGCTTAAGCCCAAATATAAAGGAACAAAATTAATATGTACTATGGCCCACTAATCCCAACATTCGGTGGAGTTGCCACCACCTCCCTATTTGCATGTACACGTATATATATCATATGTTTATATATTGGCTTGTTCTCTCCATTCATCCGTTTTAACTCCATAATGCTCCTAATGCATTGATGTACTATATTAGATGATAAGTTTGCCACAATTTCCAATGCATATTTTTGTCCAAGCTTGTCAAATTGGTGGCAGCAATTAACTTTTAGGTGCAACACGTGTATAGACTTGTACAATCAAGAATAAGGATCATATGATATGTTACTTATTCGTAGCCTCCTTTTGCACATACAAATATTTGCTAAACAAACATGCATAGCTAGATTGACTCTGTAGTCAGAATTTATAGTACTTGATCTTGCAAGTCAAAAAGCCGAGTGATTGAGAAACTTACTGGCAGATGTACCATTGTGGGGGTATCCAACCCCTCCTGTCTCTCTGCTATGTGATTCACAGGCCTTATATGTGTTGCTAAGAATAAAACATACAACGGCAATAAAATACATATTCACATAAGATATGAAAATGTTAAACAATTGATTGAAAATGGCATGCTTTCAATGGAGTACGTGAGATTCGAGACCAATTTGGCGGATCCATTGACAAAAGGACTCAACAGAAGAATGATCCTTGAAACGTAGGAGGATGAGTCTTAAACCCACTGATTGGGAATTGTGTACAATTTGATCATCCCTATGACGCAACTAAATGTACATAAGTTAGGATGAGTTATGCTCTTAATGAGTCCATAGCCCTATGTGTAGGGTAGTTCTTGCTGCGGTAAGGACTTGAAGGATTCACCGAAGCGATTCTTGCTGCGGTAAGAATTTGAAGGATTCACCGAAGCGATTCTTGCTGCGGTAAGAATTTGAAGAAATCACTGATTGGTGTAAAGGTTATGTTATAAACTCTTAATGATTCATATCCCTATGCGTAGGGTGGTTCATGTTGAGATGGGAATAATGGATCACCTACGTGAGTGAAATGTTTGGCCTCCTTCTATGAAAGATAGTGGGTAATCTTTCTGATACACTCATAAGGTCCCAAAGATTGGCCAAAATTATTGAAAGGAAAAAAGGGGGAAAAAACTATAGCGAAACTTGCACAAGACGAAGTATGATGTGTGTTATCGGGTTGACATCTCTTAATCTAGAAATTTCAACACTGGTTCTCTTATCTAGATCGAGAGTTTTCTCGACTCCAGCAAGTTCAAGATTCGTTCACTTAGCTGGATAGATAATTGTCTTATTTCACTATGTACTATTCAAATCTTCGGATATTATGTGCTTAAGTGTCATACTTTAAAGTGTCTGCCCGAAAATATCTATTTTGCTTTGAGTCTTATAAACCTTTGCTTTGTGGGGGATTGTTGGAAAAATAAAAAACCAAAGGCTCAAAACCAGTAAAAAGTAGCCTTTTCAAAACCAATAAAAAATAATCTTTAAAACTTGGAGTAAATAGCTTTTGTAACAGCTATATTTTTTATTTGTGTAACTCCAATTTTAATGATCTTTATTTCAAGTTTTAAAGTCTGAAAATTCATAGCATTTGAATCTTTAAATATAGCTCATTTGGAGATACAATTTTTTTTCAAAAATTCTTTTATCCTTTTGAAGGCTTTCTCTTCAATCCTAAGTCTCTTTTGATACTCTATTTCTGGGAAGATTTTGTCAAGTTTCAAGTCTACTTTTCGAGTGCAAACTTAGTAGAATGCTGTGTTAACCTTGGGGGCGATACCGGTCAATTTATAGCACTCATCACGGTGAAATCGCTTCTAAGGCAGTGGCCTCCATACCACGGTGCAACAAAGTTTCGAGCTTTCGATTGCTTTCTTCTTTGTTTAAGTTTTCTGTTTCAATCTTATTTCCTTTAGTTTACATAGCAGTCTTTTATTATTTTATAACACAACTCTCCTCCACTAAAAAAAATCTAGAGAAAATCCCCACCCGAAAAAAACTATTTGCAATTCAATCTTCAATCTCATCACTACCCCACGGTAGAGAACCCATCGGTGATTCACCTAATCAAAGGAGTAAACAGATGGACCAAACTTCACTATCCTTGAGAAGAAGGGTGTCTATAGCAAGAGAGTCGATGGCATAAGTATGGAATGCAATCATATTTGTTTGTATATCAAGCCCTTTTTCTTCATGGAACTTAATAATGCATTTGAGCATGGAGATCTCATCTTAATCGCTCAATACTTTTGAAAAAGGCAAAAGTTTATACTCGTCCTTTTTGCAATGTTGTTTTTTTCTAGGAAACATTTGTGCTCTGTCGGGGGGAGAGGCCATTTTATTTGGAGTGAAGGAGAAAACAAGACACAAACCCAAGGTTTGGATTGAAGAGGTTAAGGAACTGAAGAGAGAAGAAAACGTTGAATTGGAATACTGAAATGTTTAAGGCGCATGATTTTGGAGTGAAGGAGAAAACCTGTAGTGACGAACACTTCAAGAGAAAAGGACGAGGCGGAATAGGAAGTGACAGGGTGGTCGTATATCGGTTCGGTTCGATTTTGTATCAAAAAGTATGAATCGAATAAAATACGGTTTTTAAAAATAAAAATCGAATCAAATTTTTTTGAAAAAACCGATATATTGGTTTATATCGCCCAAAAAACCGATATATTGGTTTATATCGCCGAACGTATCGATTTATATAAGTTTTTTCAATTCAAATATAAAGTTCAAAAAAAATAATTTAAAGTCCAAAAACATAAAATCTGAATCACATATATTTTTAAAACATGTAAAAAACTCCAAATTAAAGTTTACATCCCCACAAAATAAAAGTCCAACACTGAAATAAAATAAACGGGTCGGGGGATTTTTTTTAAATTGAATTTTCAACACTGCAATTGACATTCACACCTACATTACCATGAAATTTCGACGTTGAAATCTATTATATATGATGAGATCTTTACTAAATAAAAGGGAAAATTAGAAACCGATTTGGGGGAAAACAAAAATTGATTGTAAAAACGGACGTTTTTCAAAAAATTGGTGCCGCCAACCACCTTGCGGTAGTTTGCCCGGCCACATCTCGAAAAAATAAGCAAAATAAAACAATCGGGTAAACGGACATCCGAGCGCAGAGTTATGACCATTTAATGTTGCACTAATTTACAACTATTTTCTCTCCCTACATTTTATGTCAATACTTCCGTGATATGTTGTTAATTAAGTTCATCACATTCGACTTCCATAAAAACTTCATAGATTGACTTCAATGGCTATGATTCAAAAGATAGCAGTAGCCTAAAATAAAAAATAAGATTAATTATATATTTACTTCCATTTTTTTGGTTCGGTTCATTCCCAATACTAAAGAACCGAACTGAATCATTTAATACAGGTAGGTTCGATTTTATTAAAAAATCAGTTTTTAAAATTTTTTAATTGAATAATAACAGAACCGAACCGCCGATTCAATTCGGTTTTTTCGGTTCAACGAGTTTTATGCCCACCCTCGAAAGTGATGGAATGGAAAGCGTAGATTGACATAAAACTGAACAAATAATTAAGATGCGTAATTTTGGTCTTGTCTGTATCTGTCAGCCTAAATATATTTATCACACTAGACTCGACTTCCTACCGTTCCTACCCTTTTCTGGGACTCTATATTTATTTATCTTTTAATATCGATATCACATATTCTAGTAGCTATTTTATTTTCTTGATTACGTTTTCTTCTTCTATCTTCAATTTGTTACTCTTCATTGTTGTATCAAATTTGAATTACAAGTGTTATTACAACATTTAATCAGAATAGGAGCATGCAGCCTAAACTTGATTAGTACTTTCTCCATCTCAATTTATGGGGTGGTAATTGAATTTCGAGAGTCAAAGAAATTTTATTTGACTAATTTTTTTCCCGATAATTGTGGTGTCCGGGCCAGCTTACACGCATCTCTACTAATTCCATGAGATATTTGCCACCTTCCAACATCAACATGTATAAGGTAACTATGTCCATCAAGACTAGAATAAAGAAATCACCTAGTGTTAACCCCCAGAGGCACAGACGAGTTGGTAAGTGGCAAGGTGATTGGGGTACAACCACTTCGACGTCGCGGGTTCGAATCCCTGTGGTGACAGTCTTTGCTGAAATATTGCAAGGGATGTTGCTGGATTCGTGTCCCGTTGGTCCTCAACCTTGCAGGGCTGCCACTCGCGCATATCCCTCGATTTACATCGCACCTGGCCAAGGGGCCTCTGGTACAGGTGGGGGGGTTTCGCCTTCGGGACTTTCCCCTTCACAAAGAAATCACCTAGTGTTTGTCTCTGTTGGGAATTGAACCTGAGACCTCATGATGCTCAACCCACTTTTCGTATGCCTTTTAAAATATTTTACTCGCTTCGTCAAAAATAAAGTGACTTACTTTCCTTTATAGTTTATCCAAAAAAGTGTGCCTTTTTTTATATTTAGTAATTTGACAATTCGAACATCCTTTAATTATTAACAATCTACTCCCTCAATTCCAATTGAAGTGTCGTAGTTTGACTAGGCACGAAGTTTAATAAATAAAGAGCGACTTTTGAATATTTTGGTCCTAAATTAAAGTTGTGTATAATGTACTAAAATATCATTTGAATCATGTGATTATTAACTTGTCACATAGGATGTTTGAATTGTTAACTTACTAACTATAGAAAGATCACTCTTTTTCGAACAGACTAAAAAGAAAAGTAAGACACTTATTTGAGACGGAGTAAAATATTTTAAAAGGCATATGAAAGAATCAGTAAAATAAAATTTCTTTTGACTCTTGAAATTGGAATACCACCCCATAAATTGGAATGGAGGGAATAGTAATTAAGTTTAGGCTGCGTGCTCCTGTTCCGAGGAGTTGAGAAATGAAGAAGTCCAGGATAAAGGGTGATAAGCATGCAAATTTAATAAGCATTGTCCGCAATGCATGTCGTTGGCATCCTTGGTCCTAATATTCTATAAATTTGATATGAGGAGATGTTAGTATATCCTCAGAGGTTGACCAAGCTAGAGCATTCTTTCGGAAACTTAACATGAGAGTGAATGGTAGAGCTGGGTACAAACTAAAAAAATAGGAGGGGGGGGGGGGGGAGGGGGGATTCCCTTTTACGAATAACAAGGATGACAGGTCTATGTTCTCTTTCACTTTCACTTAATTAATAACTAGCTAGGTGTTACTTCCAATTGAAGGAAGAGGGTTAAGGGACATAACAACCCAGCTAAACTTTAGCTAGGTAACATAGTACCATGAAGATCATAAGATGGATCTAAACTTGAAATGTATTCGTACACACCTGCAGGGATTGACTCAAGGAGATAATTAATGTAAAATATAATTATTTTCAGTTTTGCCTAAGGCTGGCCAGTGGGATCGGTCGGCCCGACCCCGATCCGATCTCGCCCCGGTCTCGTCCTGATCCCCTGGAAAAAAAATAGTGTCGGGATTCGAAATCGGGATGGGACCTGAGCTCGTACCGCCCAGGTCCGTCCCACCCCGACCCCCCCTTTGCAAAAATGACCGTTGCACAATGACCAATTTATATTTTGGCCGTTGTGCAACGGCCATTTTTGGCCCTTGTGCAACGGCCATTTTTGGCCCCGTACCACCTTATATTTATTTTAACCCCTAAGTTACTATATTTACACTATAACCCAATTTCCCAACTATAAATACCCCATTTTCTCTTTATTTTATCCCACAAATTTTCCTACAATCTCTCTAATCTCTCAATCTATCTCTCTACAAGTCTACAATTACATTGCCTACTAAATATTTTATTTTATTTGCTCATTTGTATAATTGTATCAAAGTTAAAAAAGTTGGGACTGAAGTTGGCAACTAGCTTGAGGATCATTCATCGAGCAAAGTTTCAATTTTCAACATCGATTACAAGTTAACGTTACGTCGGCGTTTGGTACCTTCGTTCGTTCTTTAAATTATTGTTGTTACTTTATTTTAATTATCACATTTAATTTAATTATCTTTAATTATTTATTTGTATAATTAAAATGGAAAGATTAAGATGTATGTTTAAGGGTAAGGGTAAGAGTGCTTACTCTAGTAGAGGTAACAAGGGCATGTGTACTTCTTCTAGTCATTCTATTCCTAAACAGGATAATTTGATTAATTACACTCATATGGATGAAACTGAATTTTTTAATGATATATCATTAGATGATGAGATATAAACTACAACTGAACTAGAGTTTAAGTTAGAAGATAATCTAGATGACACACTCACTAGTGCACCTCACGCCTCATATTCCCCCTAGTATGAGACGAGGCCCCACACAAAGAAAATTAAAATCAACTGCATGAGATTTTTTTGATAGGGACCAAGAGAATCAAGTAGTTAGCTACAAAATTTGTAAAAATGTTTATAAATTTAAAATGAAAAAAGGTCAGGGTAGGACGGGAGGTTTATTGAAACATGTACAAGGCTTTCATAAAGCTAGGTGGGATGAATATGAGGCTACAAAGTCGGGTGCACCAATGCACTCTCAGTCGGGACAAGGTTCACATAGTGTCTTAGACCAAGTACAAGGTTAAATTAACCCGACAACGGGGGGAATTGTAGGTCCTAAATACAATAAACATAGAGATAGGGAAGCAATAACAAAATTAGTTGCGGTGGAGGGTTTGTCTTTTTTATTTTCTTCATCTCCTGGGTTTATTCATTATATAAGAGATATGCATAATCCTGCTTTTAAAGGTTTTTCTAGATCAACTGTTAGGAGAGACGTTTTTAAATTTGAAAATGAATATCAACAATACTTACGTTATGCATTATATCATTTTCCTGCCAAAGTATCTATCACTTCTGATATAGGTCGTAGTACTAACGGCAATGATTATTTAATTGTAACATGTCATTGGATAGATTATAATCGGTATACGCAAAATATATTTTAGCATATAGATATATTGATGATAGGCACACTAGAAATTTTATTGCAGAAAATATTCATCAAGTTTACAATTATTATGGTATAACTGAAAAAATAATGACTGTTACGTTAGATAATGCTTCTTCTAATAATTATGCTGTGAGACTTTTAAAAGATCTATTAACTCCATCTTTTCCTAATCATTTTCATATAAAATGTGTGTGTCATATTTATAACTTAGTTGTAAAGAATAGTCTATCACCTTTTTGAAGACATTCTTAATAAAGTACAATTTGCTATAAACTTTATTTTTGGAAGTAATAAATACAAAGATTAAAAGAATATAAAAAAACTTGTCACAATTATGGATTATCTTTTAGAAAAATTCATGAAGAAGTAGCGACTAGGTAGAATTCTTTATATGAAGAACTACTTGTTGCTTACGATTATAGAAGACCTATAAGTTTATTTTTTAACGCCCATAATCGAAATTCAATTAATATGCTTATAGATAATGATTGAGAATTTTTTTTAGAACTTAATGAATTTTTAGAGAAATTTTTTCAAGCAACTAAAGAATTTTCTGGTATATATATTATCCTACTATTTCAACTATGTTATTTTATATGGCTCTAACATTTTTATTACTTAATGAATATATGAAAAAAACATCTTATAAGGCACCTATTAAAAAAATATTTATCAAATTAAAAAGTATTTTTTTTCTATTCCCACTATTTATATTATTGGTGTTGTATAAAATCCGACTATTAAAATAGACGGTTGTAAAACACTTACTGAAATTATTTATGATTGTATAGAAGTACTTCCACATCCATCCAACTCCAAAAAACCCAAATGAACAACCACCTAAGGAACCAACTAAAGAAGAAGTTTTGTCTAGCATACACGATGAATGCAAAAAAAAATATACGCATTACCAACAAGAAAGTGCTAGCAACCAACAAACTTCTATACCATCTCTTTCTTCTTCTTCAATACAACCTTATAAAAGACATGATGTTTCTGCGGCTAGTATTGAAAGCCTTAGAAATAGAATGTTTAGTGGTTCCACTGCTAATCAAGTTAGCGAGTTTGATGTTTTTATTTTGTAGGATGTTGTACAGTACCAAACAGTTCTCAATGAAGAAGGACGTGAAGACTTGCTTAAATACTGGAGGAAAAATGAGAAGACATTTCCGACACTAGCAAAGATAGCCCGAGATGTGTTGAACATTTAAGCATCATCAACAGCGTCTGAAAGCACTTTTTTTGCTGGAAGATTTCAAATAGGAGAGTACAGACACTCATTAGCGGGAGACAACTTGGAGATTGCAGTTTTATTCAGAGATTTGATACGAGCGGAGCGTAGAAGGTGTAGTCAATCGGAGAACAACGAAGAAGAGGATGAAAACCACAACGAAATCTTGTCTGACGGAACTGGAAGCGACGTTGACCAATTTGATCAAATTCTAATTCCAACCGAAGAACCAAAAGACATTGTGAAGAAATTAGAAAAGGTGTTTATAAATATGTAATTTTTTTAATTATAATTTTACTATGTGATTTGAAATTTTCAACACCACAAAGTTACAATTTTGAAATTGTATTACAAAAAATAATATTTCTATTAAATAATATAAGAAGCACAAAAGTAGTCTTGGGATATTTTTATTACACTATCTTGTTCAATTTCCCTATCCCGACCCTGCCCCTCTAAGACCGGTCCCCTTTTCTGATGGGATGAGGGACGGAATGGGACGTTGGCCAGTCCCGCCAGTCCCGACTTCTCCCTCAGTCCCGTCGGGTCCCGTCCCGCAGGGACCTGCCCCACCCCGAACCCGCCCCGTTGGACACCCCTAGTTTTGCCTATGCCCTTATTAACTCAATTTATCTTTTCATCATAATATATATATATATGTTTGGCATAGACGAAGGCGTGTTTTGCTGATTTATTCTGTTATTGAGTTTTGCATTGCTTGTATCACTCGGTTTTGAAAACCCACAAAAGTAAATAAATAAAAAAGAGTTGTGCAAGATCTTTGCTGCAGACAGCGGTATCATCCATTTCCTTACATTTTGAGTCTGAAATAGCCTTGGGGTCTGCGTTGTTGAACAACGAGACATCTTCGAAGCACTGCCACTATTTCCTTCTCCATGCTGTCCGAAATCACTACCTTCTCGAATTCTTCCACCGTCACCGTGCCTCTCTCGCCCAATTATCCACAAAATCAGCACACTCCCTTAACTATAAGGATACCTGTATTTTGGTCCTTTTTATAAATTTTCCTTTTATGTGTTGTGAAAATGTGGACACTTTTATGAGACATTTGAACATAAAAAGTTTTTTTTTAAAAAAAAAATTAAAAAATTCAAACATTGTTTTGTTATAGTAGTAGAATTTAATGAGTTTTTGAAAATGGACTGAAAAACTTGTTTAGACCAATTATTTAGTGAAAAATATTTTTTCCCACTCACAAAACTTTAATTTTTCTTCAACTAATATGCATGTCCAAACATAACTTCAAAATAACAATGAATTTCTACAACAACAAAATAACAATGAATTTTTACATGCTCTAGCTAATATGAGGTATCTAAGTATAATAACTATACTTAAAATAAATTACAATCCGTAACTATGTTATGTATTCAGTTTACTGCTCATAGCAATATTGTATTTACCTTTCTCACAGATCCAGTGTATTCTCATCCATATCTCTCTTTTCCCTAACTTGTGTCTTCTCCCTCATCCCTCTCTCCGTTTTCACCATTAATGCCCCGTCCGAATTGGTGCATTTGTCGGCGGTGGCGGCTAGAGATAGGGTTTATTCTGCCATTGAAATTGAGTCATGTTTAGTGATATCAGAGACAAATATTCTACATGCAATCAATAAATATGCTTATGAATCTGATTACTTTGTTAGAAATGGGAAATACGCACCCAAAATTCTAAAAGAAAAAGAAAAAACAGCAACATAAACACTATGCCACCATTAAAGAAGAAGACCTAGGCGACAATGTTTTTCTCGAAGAAGCCCTAGACGATGATGTATTTGAGTGTATTCGTCGATATGCCTGTATTTGCTCAATTTTCAGAGGAACTTTGACATATCTTGCAAGAATCCATAGCTTTTCTCCTTATTGTATCTTAGATCTGAGTGTATTTTACTTCTTGTATCTCCAAATCTTTCACGATCCAAATTACGAGTCATGATGGCACCTACACTTTCCCACCAGTAGGCGAACCATTTCTCAAAATCTAATTTATTTAAGAATAAGTGCTGAAATTAAACACAATAGAAGTACTAATTAACAACCTTGACAATTAGAAATAAGTGCGGAAAATACATAATCTTTACAATCCCAAAAATCTGGTCTAGCCGGTACAAGAACATCTAATAATTATTACAACTTAAATACTGAATAGTAACTATCTGGAAAGAAACAAAGACAATATAAGATAAAAGGCGACTCAAGGTTGCTGATAGGACTGATAGTTCACCCTGGAAACTTCCGGATATATATATATATATCACATTGGGATCATTCACAATGCTTGGAACTAGCAGGGATAAATATCTGCACCAAAAAGTGCAGCAACTATAGTATGAGTAAAATACTAGTACTCATAGGTATCACTGACAACCAAGGAAACACGTATACAACAAATAAAGATTGAATCTAACACCTATTACACAAACTCAACTAAATCTCTCCAAATATGTTCAAGAAATCACGAGTTACACAGAGAACACATAATAATGTATC
>CM056496.1:20327719-20416868 GCA_029783415.1 Anisodus acutangulus | reverse complement strand
GTTAGAACATAAACACATGTATGAATGCAATGCATTGGCCAATATCAACTATGGTACACACATTCTTAGGGCTTTTCCACATAGTTATGACCCATAGGGGACTCGCGAGGTCCATATATCCGCCACTATAACGCCCGAAGTCCCTTGCCTTCAGACTGTGACCACTCACTGTAGCGCCCGACTTTACCGCCGAACTATGAGAATCCCACTATACCATTTGACTTTACCGCCGAACTGTAAGAATATCAACATTACCTTCATCTCAATCGTATACCATCTCGTATGTCCTATTTCCATAAATCATCCACAATTTCATAAGGCATGAATGAATGCAACATGTGTAATAACTCATTCCAACAGTATTATATAATTAAGCTATGGATGCAGATGCAAGTAAAGACGGGTGTTGGTGGGTAAGTGAGTTGGGTTTTGGTGGGTAAGTGAGTCGGGTTTTGGTGGGTAAGTGAGTCGGGTTTTGGTAGTGTTCGGGTTGACCCGAAAAAGAATGCCAAAATAGGAGTCTTGGGTTCTCGGTTTGGCTGGATATGATGGTGTTAGGGGGCTATTTCGGATAGCTATGCTTGAAAGCGGGCTTAGGCTTTTTATGAAGTTGTTAAGGGTGGGTTGAGGGTCAGGATGATGATTGAGACTTGGTTGTTAGTGGTGGAAAGGTCACAGAAATAGACCAAAAGAGTGAGGTTCCGATAGAGGTCGGGTTAGTGGGCTGTTTTATGTTGTCGGTTGGGAGCGGCTATTTATGTGTAGTTTCGGGTAGTGGATTTTATAGTGGGTGTTAGGGACGTATTTTGGAGTGTGGTGGAAGGATTGAAGTGGTTTGGATGAGGAATGAACACGGAAAACAAGTTGCAATCCGGGTACACACTAAGTGTTGGTTGGTACGTTTTTGGGTTAAGTGTTTGGTTGTTGTTGTTGTAGTGAAGTGTCGTCGATGAGCACAAGTATAGAGACACGGGGGTTTTACTTCCCAAGTAGATACCAAAGAGATGGTAACCAATTCCACAAGGTCAAGACCGGGATTCCTTAGTACAAGCCTGTGAACTAGCCAAGTGAGGGTGGTCGGAAGCCATTTTAGTAACCCGAAGCTTAGGCTAGGTTGGTCCACATAGTTCCAACATTCGCTTACCACTAAGGGGGTTCCTCAAGCTTGGGTATTGATTAGATCACACAATACTAATAAAAACTTACACTGAAGGGAGGGGTGACCCACACAAGATCGATATATTTCAACACACAAGTTGAAAACACAAGCTTATATTTAACTCAAACTCAACCTGTCTATTTACAATATCCTAAGGGTCCTATTTATAGTAGTACATGGATTATTCTAGAATACAAACTAAAGGACACAAACTCTAGCTTGAAGCTTTCTGCCATGTGGGGACAAATAGAAAATGGTTCGGGGTTTCTTGGTGGCCAAGGGTGTTCTCGGCCTTGGTGTAAATAATAGGAAAGGGTTTGGATTTTCTTGGAGACAAGGATGAACTAAAACTCCTTCACACCTCTTTGTGGCATCCAAGTAGAAGAGTGGGTGGATTTGGCTTCTCAAGGATGACATCTTTTTGAAATGTGTTTGAAAGCTTCCATTCCTTGTACTTGTTTTGATGAACCATTCGGCCACCTCTTGACTTTCCCCTTGGACGATTTTGATGCCTTCAAGTAATCAAATTCATGAGCTAGTTGGTTCATGAATTGCCTTCTTGGAAGGCTTATCTTCTAGACCATTCATGTCCTTGCCAACTTTTCCTTAACCTCTTAGAAGACTTTTTGGTCTAGTCACATTAGTACGTGGTTTAGTCATTCCTTCCTATTAAATGGCTCATTAAATGTGTCCTAAGAAGAACTAAAAGCTAAGATAAGAAATAAAGACAAGCTAAAAGAAAAACAAACATGGTCTTCGACCACGACCTACATACAAAGGCCGAATAAAAACTTGCTTCTTAGATCTTCATGTGAGAACTCCAATTCCACTCTATTTTCCATGCCATTTTAAGAATATTATCATTGGATGATCAACCATCTTTGGAACTCCGAGCTTATCACCTTAAGGATCAAAATGAAACTTTAATCTCATGGGATTTTTACATCACCAATAATTTCATGTAATAACTCATGTATTCAATAGTTCCTCTTTTCATAATTTATACGGGATGAAGAGAAATGAGGTAAGTAAATCAATCATAGCATATACAAGTCAAACATGCCTATCATTCTTTCCCCGACATATTACGCTACTATCAATACAACATTACCCAATAATATAAATTGGTATCCACTCAAGTGTTCATCACAACCACTAAGGTGGGATCCTCTTTTACACAAAATATCAATATTTTTAAACTATATATGCCATCCAATCAGAGTCTAAAAGAGTAAACCGTAACCTATCTTAAAGTTGAACAAGAGCCACAAACCCTCAAGTCAATGCCTTTCCTTTTGTGAGTGCTTCAAACCGATCGGATTCTAACAAATATGAGTTCTACATTAAAATACGAATCTAAGGATACCCATATTTCCATAGTATTACCCGAAACCTAAAATAATCAAACTCGAGCCCGAAGGGCAAAAGTGAAAATTGATTTCAAAATCATCTTACCCATAACCTAAATAGTCAATATCCTAAAAATCATTTAATTCTAATTACTTTAAAGCCTTCAATTACATTTAATTCCATCAAACCCATTTTATAGAAAATCCTTACTCTACAACTTTAATTCAAGGGTGGAATAGATAAATAATGATTGGAACTACGATTAATTATTTAGAAGGTGATTATAAATTTACCCCTATGAAATTTCTTGAAGAATGAACTTGATTTCACTTTAAACCGAGCTCTAAACTTGATGAAAGTGGAAAATGGGATTTGAAATGGGAATTTGGGAAGAAAGCCCCTATGAATCCTGACCCTTCATAGCGATCGCAGACTAAGGCATCGCGATGCTCATCCGTGACCCAGCCCAGTTGGGCTCATCATGGCCGTGAGACCCCGCTCACAACCATGATGGCCCGCGACTCACCTACCAGACACACACATCTATAAGACCGTTCAGTCATTGGGGTATCTACGACCATATTGTACGGTACGTACAACTTGTATGGCGAGAAGTACGGTTCGTACATAATTGTACGGTCCATATAAAATAGCCATCATCGAGTTGCAAATTCCAGTGATTACCAAATGTTGGGGGTTTTCCTACAATCAAGGTACAATCCGTATAAGCCACCGTATTTTGTTGGTTTTCGACGGTCATTGTACGGTGCAATTTCTGTGGCCCGTATAACTTTTTATAATCTGTAGAATCCTGGCGTATCACATGAATCACTAAATATTGGTTTTCTAAACTCTTAAATCATGGGTAAGTCTTAGTTTGAAGGTACGAGGTGTCACAATATCTCCTATTTGGGATTATTCATCCTCGAATGATGGGTCATGGTTAAGAATGAGACTGAAGATGGCATGAGTACATGAATATGAGGAAACATGACATGGAACATGGGGGCTGAAATACATGATTACATGAAAACATAAACATGAGGACATGAGACATGAGACATGAATATTGATACATGAATGTGAAACATGAGACATGGACACTCACGAGACATGACATGAATACTGAAGTTATTTACCTTGTACGCTTTTTGCTTGCTTCTCAAATAAGTGCAGATATCTGGAATTCATGTCCTCTTCTGCTTCCAATGTAGCCTCATCAACTTTCTGACTTCTCCACAACACTTTCATTGAGGCAACTTCCTTAGTTCTCAACTTATGAACCTGAGGATCCAGAATAGCCACATGAACCTCTTCATAGGTTAGACCATCCTTAATTGTGATGGATTCAGTAGGAATAACCAACGACAAGTCTCCCACACGCTTTCTCAACATCGATACATGAAACACTGGGTGTACAATAATTACATCTTGTGGCAATTCAAGCTCATAAGCCACTTGACCAATTTCTCACAGGAGCTTGTACAGTCTGATATATCTGGGACTCAGTTTCCCTTTCTTTCCAAACCTCATGACACATTTCATAGGTGAAACTTTCAGAACAATTGAATCATCAACTTTAAACTCCAAGTCTCTACGCTTCACGTCTGAATAACACTTTTGGAGACTCTAAGCTGTTTTCAAATGCTCCTAAATCAACATGACCTTTTTTATAGCCCGATGGACCAGGTTCGACCATAATAATTCTACTTCACAAACTTTAAACCAACCAATTGGCGATCTACATCTACACCTTCGCTTATACAGAGCTTCAAACGGTGCCATCTTGATACTAGCATAGTAACTGTTATTATAAGTAAATTCAATGAGAGGCAAGTGATCATCCCAATTACCTTTAAAATCTAGGACACATGCTCTGAATATATCCTCGAGGATCTGAATAGTCCGCTCTTCCTGGCCGTCTATCTGAGGATGAAAAGTCGTATTGAGAGTTACCTTGGTACCCAATCCTTTCTGGATAGACTTCCAAAAGACCGCTGTGAACTGAGCACCACAATTCAAAATAATAGACACTGGGACCCATGAATCTTGATAATTTCTCAGATATATAACTTAGCATAATCCTCTGCTAAATCTGTGGTCTTGATTGGAAAGAATGTAAGTCGATCCACAATTACCCAAATCGAATCACGCCTTCGGGATGAGTGAGGTAGACCTGTTATGAAGTCCATGTTTATCATCTCATATTTCCAAATAGGAATATCAATACTATGAGCCAACCCACCAGGCCTCTAGTGCTCATTTTTCACATGTTGACAATTCAAACACTTGGCTACAAAGTCAGCACATTCCTCTTCATATCTTTCCACCAATAAATCTCTTTAAGATCATGATATATATTTGTAGAACCTGGATGAATAGAATACCTAGAATTGTATGCTTCTGCCATGATTGACTCTCTGAGTCCGTCTACATCTAGAACATATAACCTGCTCGGTACCTCAAAGTACCGTCATCTCTCCCTTGTTCAAAAGTCATAGTCTTATATTTTGTAAATATCCTCTTTCAGCTACAACAAATAGGGATCGTTAAACTGCTTCTCCTTCACTTCGGCTACTAAGGAGGATTCAGACATGTTCTGGACAACCACACTACTATCTTGGGAGTCTAAAAGTCGAAGTCCTAAACTAGCTAGTCGGTGAATTTTCTTCATCATGGTTCATTTTCCTTTTTCAACATTAGTTAATCTTCCCATGGATCGCTGACTAAGAGCATCGACTCCCACATTCGCTTTCTCCGGATGGTAGAGAACATCCATATAATAATCATGTATCAATTCAAGCCATCTCCTTTGTCTAAGATTCAACCCCCGCTGCTTAAAAATATACTGAAGACTCTTGTGATCTGTGAAAACGTCAACGTGAACTCCATTCAAATAGTGGTGCCATATCTTGAGTGCGAAAACCACTATTGCCAATTCTAAATCATGAGTCAGATAGTTCTTTTCATGAGGCTTAAGTTGTCTGGATGCATAGGCTACAACATTGCTATGCTGTATTAAAATACACCCAAGACCAACTTCTGAAGCATCACAATATGTAACGAACCCCTCAGTTCCCTATGGCAATGTTAACACGAGCAAATGTCAGTCTCATTTTCAATTCTTCGAAACTACGCTCACAAGCATCTGACCGCTAATATTTGAATTTCTTCTGACTTAATCTGGTCAACGGAGCTGAGATGAAGAAAACCCTTCTACGAAGCGCCTGTAATAGCCTACCAGACCCAACAAACTTCTTATCTTGAAGATTGAGGTGGGTCTGGGCCAATTCTTTACTGCCTCGATTTTCTAAAAATCAACTTGAATGCCTTCACCTGAAATTATGTGGCCTAGAAATGCCATTGATTTTAGCCGAAATTCACACTTGGAAAATTTCGCATAAAGATTGTGATCTTGGAGTGTCTGCAATATTATTTTGAGATGTTCAGCATGATCAAGCACACTACGGGAATAGACTAGAATATCATCAATGAAAACAATGATGAAAATGTCAATATAAGGCTTGAAGACCCTGTTCATAAGATTCATGAAAGCAGCAGGGACATTTGTCAATCCGAATGATAATTTAAGCACTTCGCTAGCGAAAGATAGTATAGTAATTAGATCGTCTCCACAGGGATTGGTACAAATAATTACTCAAATGAACTTGCGAGGAAAATAAATTTTGATATTATTGTGGTTATAATCCCTGATTAATAACTAAGAAAAATGTAAGTAAAGACAATTGATAACGAGAGAATGATCACTATCAAGATGAGAAATAAGGGAAATAGACAAGACAAGTGTAAGATGATAGTTGAGATACGATTCTGTTTAAGATTCATGTATAAAGTCCTATTGATTCTCACAAATTCAATAGTTAATTAGAGTATTCCTACGGTTTAGACCCCTCTTCCAATTAAGCCTAAACTTTATATAATAAACTAATGGCAGCCCAGTGAACATATATGCAAGAACCCATTAATGGTTTAGTCTCAAGAAAAAACGTCTTTCAAATATTTTTCCTCTTGGTTCAACCAATAATTTCAAGAAGCTCTTTCGATTACTTAAAAGAAGTATTGATTTCAAACCAACAAGATAATGCAGAGAAGTTTCTAAACTATTCCTCGTTCGATTAAATAAAATAGTAAACAATTTCACAATTTAATTTAAAAGTCCATAAACAAATTCAAGCATGAAACAAAGAATCAAAATTCTTAATTAATCACCTAAATACCACGTCTGTCAAAACCCTATAAGTAAATTACTCCATAATAGAAGAAAAGAACATCAAAGAATAAGAACTAGAAAATATTATAACCGACGATCGATCCAAACTTCCATATTGAACCGAATCGTGATGGAAAGTAATGAATTCGGGCGTCAAATACTCTCGTATTCTCCTCCCCTTGTTTTATCGCTCCAAAACCATGATGAGCTAAAATATTATAAAGTCCCAGGGGTTTGTCCATAAAATAACAAAATTAGACTCGAATTAAATTTTTTCGTCGTCTCCGTGCGCGGTTGCGTAGTTGGAGACTACTTCACGCAACTCCAATTCGTGCAGCACTTCGAGCAGCTAGTTCACTCACTGTCATGCCTGCGCGAAGTGACTCCCAAGTGCGTGATTGCGCACCTTTTTCCTCTAATTTCTTAATTATTTCTTCTTTGTTTCATTTATTTTGCTCTCAAGTTATGCTCGTCTTCACCTAAACCACATTATGTCTTGTACCCTGCCTCGCTAATGTACAGTCTCTATGAAAGTGACCTTACTTACCACACCCATAACAAATATTCATGCCTATGTGACACTCTACCGAGTGTCTCTTATCACAGTTACCGCAAACTGGATTATTAAAGGTCCACTGACCCACACTGGCTTGTGATTGATAGCTTGATGCTGTGAAATTTTGTCACTTCTGATCATTCCTGAACTTTAGGATAGGGGCACTGGTTGAAGATGGAGCGAGTCCTAATGACCTAGTTTTTACAGAATTGTTTGCCTCTACCTCTTCCATGACTGAAGTGACCTAAATACTTAGCTCTCTTATTGAACTCCTTGTCTTTCTCATTCTGTAATGCTTCCTCTTCCTTCATTTTGCTCTCATTACCTTGAGAAAAAGCAACCATCTTGGTAATAGCTATTTCATTATTCTGAGCAGAAATGTCAGCGATACGGAACAAATGAGGGTCAAGACCCCACACAAAGCGCCTAACTCTGGCCCTCATATCCGAAATCATGTGTGGAGCATACTTAGCCAAAGAAACAAAGTATAGGTATTACTCATGCACACTCCTACCATTCTGCTTGTGCTTCTCGAATTCAAATGATTTTGCCTCCCTGACCTCTAGCGGCAGGAAATGTTTAATGAAAGCATCAACAAATTCATCCCAAGTTGCAAGATATACACATTCCCATTGAAATTGTTCCCACGAATCATACCAAATATTAGAAACATCTTGCAACTGATAAGCTTCCAACTCTGCTATCTCTATCTTAGTAGCATGTATAACATCAAAAATCTTCTAAAGCCTATCAATGAAATTTTGCGGATCCTCTGTCTTGTTAGACCTTGTGAACACTAGGGGCTCCAAATGTAAAAATTCCCGGGTCCTAAACCGGATGACTCTTTACTAGTTCCTGTACTTGGAATCGTTCCCTGATGTTGAATCTATGCATCCACAATATAGGTGAGCAGTTGAATAACTCCCCTAATATATGGGGTCAGTGGAACTGGGCGGCAGAACTGGAGTATGAACCTCCGCAGGCCCCCTAGTGTCAGGTGGGGGTGTTGTTCCTGCGTTGGCTCTCTGAACCTAAGTGTTCCCCTACTGAGCAACATTGGTAGCAACCATCTTCCTTTGCAGATGACTTCTTTTAAGTAGGCATTTTCTAAAATACGTAATAAGCACGAGTTAGAAGAATGTCATGTAGGTATAACTTTAATTACTCGATCAAGAGTATGAAAGAAGTGAGACAATTCTAGATGTCTTGGTGGTCAATTGTTTACATGTGTGGGCGCCACACATATAAAAATGACCCCACTGGACACAGTTTCATAGACTCCCTAAGACACTTGAATCTAGGCTCTGATACCAAGTTTTGTAATGCCCTGAACTATGGCTTGGCCGAAACATGACACTCGATACCTGACTGCATGTGACCGAATGAAACACATGGCTTGCTAAATCAACATGGGCATCAGAACATACAATTATAATGATCTAAAACATGTAAAACTAAATACTAAAAAGATAGACTGAAATATAATAGCGGAAATAATCTAAAAACATAATAGGTCTGAATATCTAACATGACATGCTGAGCTAGTCTATGAAACCACTAAAAATGTGAGTCTGACTGCATAACTATTTTACCTGGACAAGGACCTCACATACCTTCACTGTAAAGCATGACATGAAAATAACTAAACTGACACCCCGAACGAAATGGGGCTCACAATGGTTGATACTGATAAAACCTTAATAAAATGATTCATCCTTCTGAAACTTTGTACCTGCACCATTAAGTGCACGCCCCGGGCAAAAGGAATGTAAGTACATTTGAATTGTACCGTATGTAAAGCAATTAAGAATAAGAATGCACATGAAATAATAGGAACTGAGACTAAAATCAGAATTTGAGCATGAATATATATAATAAAATTAAAATATGATAAATAAATTTAAGTGGGAGAGCTTTAGTATAACCGACTTGGAATCACCACGCTAGAATGTGACATCCGATCTCTGCCGATCGCTAAGTTATCTCGTACCTTATCGGGTATGAGACATGAACATGATATGAATGGATCTAATAACCCGCAATGTGTAACACTAAAGAATCGTCTGAATCGAACATAGCGATCCTTATCCTACGTTGGCATACATAGTTTTTGATATTTAAACCTTCTCGTAGTCCTGTGCAACTCCCAAAACATGAACATGAATATATTTGGCTTGTAAGCCCATGAATTTCATGAATATAACTTGTAAGCATGACTTGTAAATAAAATATAACATGTGTATAGTTTTATTAATACATGGAAAATCATGGAGAATTCATGAGGTGAGACAATAGTAGTTCGTAAACAATTCATATTTCATGCTTGAACTCATGGAATCAATATTATGAGCATTCATGGATTACGTATGATTCTCAATAACCATAATGTAATATCAAGAACTAAATAAGGAAATAGTAACACAAACATGGTGTATCATAATATATGTAAGTTAGGGTTGTTATGAACTTGGAATAAAACCCTAAGTATAGAAGTTCATGATTTCATGGATAAATGTGTCATGGAGAAGAAAAATGATGTTCCCATATGTGGATAGAAGCTATACATATATTATCCGCTCCTAATCTTGTAATAAAATCTGGACTTGATGAAGAATTCGGAAAAGCCTAAACTTTAATCCCTTAAGTTGGATTTTCTTGAAAACCCTAGTTTAAGAGTTAATGATTTCGCTTAGAGTTCATGAGGATAATGTTATAATCACATGGAATTGCATGAAATAGGCTTACCTTGATGTAGAAGAATGTTGGGAGGAGAGGAAATTTGGGCTAGGGCTTGAAATATGTAACACCTCGTACCTTTAAACTAGGCAATGTGTATTATTCAGGGGTTTAGGAAACCAAGACGGGGATTTTAAAGTTGAAAACCAATTTCAGCTCTGTAGATTAAATTTTATGCCAGGATCTACATACCGTAAAATATTCTATGGTCCGTCAAAATGAACCGCCAATCTCATTTTTGTAAATTGACGGCAAGCTATTCTATGGACCGTATAAATTTATACAGTCCATCGATTTCCACCATCTCAGAACTTCAGCTTTCATAACTCACTGGAAATTTTAAAAAATATAGTACGATCTGATTATATGGACCATACAATTATTGACGTCCCAGAACCAGACCGTCAAAGGATTGAAGCCTGTTAATCTCAACCGTCAATTTCATCTGACAACAAATAATATGTATATGCATACTTAGTTTCAAAATTAGTTTTTCATATTCTCAAACCCTAAAGCGAAGGTTTCTCTCTTCCCAAAATTCTCCTACATCAAGATAAGCCTTTATTCACGTGATTCTATGTGATTCTAACGTAATCCTAATGAATTCTAAGTAGAATCCAATGTTCCTAACCTAGGGATTTTCAGGATAAATCCAACTTAAGGCTTAGGGTTCAAGTTTTGGGTTTCTACTCCATAGTTTAGATTTTTAAGACACGTATTGGAGAGATTAAGGTATGTAGAGATATTATCTACATATGGGAACATCTTTAATCATCCACGCACCTCATTATTAAGATTAGTGTGAATTACATTCGAATTTGGGATTCTTACCCTAGTTCATAAAAATACAAAACTTGTGATTATAACTTCGTAGTTATTCATAATTATCACTTTAGTTATTATGGACTCAGTAAGTAATCAACATAGACTTGTTATTTATATAAACGAGTCTCAATCTAGAATACTCAGTATGCTTATAAACTAGTTAAATCTCTAGTACTCATATCAGTTCATGAATTTCATGTTCAGTATTTCCTATCAGTATACTTTAGTAATCCAGTATCATGATGAACACCTGTATTTGGGGCCCAAGGCCACATATTATTTTGGGCTAAGGCAATCGTTATTGTATACATATACTTGGGCCCGAAGCCACATATTTGTGCACACATGTTGGGCCTAAGGCCACAATTATTATTATTTATCATTTTAGTTAAACAAGTGACTCTCCATTTCAGTACAAGAAGTATTCTCATTATTTTCTTCCTCATTCGCTTATCGCTTATCGCTTCAAATTCAGTACAATATCATTTTATTGATTTGCGTTGCCCTTTTGCCAAGCACCCCATAACTATTTATTCTTTCAGTTGCTTTACATATAGTACAATTCAAATATACTAACGTCCCTTTGCAAGGTGCCTGCACTTCACGGTGCATGTGCCAAGTTTCAAGATGACGGATCTGCTCAATAGGATTGCTTTAGTATCAGCCATCTGGTGTGCCCCATATCATTCTGGGTGTTAGTCTATTATTTCATGATTATATCTTATTAGTAGAGGTATGACAGGGCCTTGTCATGGTACACAAATTTCAGTCGGACTCATGTTTTAGAAGTTTCATAGACTAGACTAGTTCAGTATGTTAGATATGTCAGTGTTTACTACTTTTAGACTTATGTTATTTTCAGACTTCTTTCGTTATCATTGTTTTAGATTATTAACTCAGTATTATATTTTGCATGTTTTAAATTAGTATGATAGTATGTTTTGATGCCCATGTTGATTCAACAGCCATGTGGTTCGCTCGATCACATAGCCAAGCACCGAGTGCCATATATTGCCCAGGCCATAGTTCATAGTGTGACAAAGCTTGGTATCAGAGCCCAAGTTCAAGTGTCTTAGGGAGTCTATGAAACCGTATCCAGTGGGATCACTTTTATGTATGTGAGCACCCCACACATGTAAATAGTCGACCACCAAGACATCTTGGATTATCTCACTTCTTTCAGACTCTAGATCGTGCAGGTAGAGCTATACCTTCAGGACATCCTTCTAACTTGTGTGTATTATATATTTCAGAAAATTGTTGTGAAAAGGAAAACAACTACAAGCAATAGAGTTGCTGCTAATACTGCTCATGAGGAAGATGTTTAGGCTCAGGGAGCTAATTTGGGCACAACACCCCCACCCGATGCTATAGGGCCTGTAGAGATCCCAGTTTTATCTCCCAATTTTACTGACTCTGATGTTAGGGGAACTATTCAGTTGCTCACCCAACTAGTGGTTGCGTAAGCCAAACGTTAGGAAAATACTCTAAGCATGGGAACTAATAGGGAGTCATCCAGTTCCAAGACTTGTGAGTTTCTACGAATGGACCCTCCAGTGTTCAAAGGGTCAAGCAAGACAGGATCCATAGAATTACATTGATGGGCTTCAGATAATCTTCCATGTTTTGCATGTTACTGAAGTAGAGGCTGCAGAGTTTGGAGCTTATCAGGTGCAGGATGTTGACAATATTTGGTATGAGTCATGGGAGCAGTCCCATAGGGAAGCTTCACCTTTAGCAACTTGGGATGAGCTTGCTAATTCTTTTATTGAGCACTTTCTGCCAGTTGAGGTCACGGAGGCAAATGCCATTGAATTTGAAAAGCTTAAGCAAAACGGCAAGAGTGTGCAGGATTACTATCTTCAGTTTGTATCTTTAGCAAAGTATACTCCACATATGGTCCTAGACATAAGGGCCAGAGTCAGGTATTTCTTTTATGGTCTTGATCCATATTTGTATGATATAGCTAATATTACGGCTCAGAACAAGGAGATGACTATTACAAAGATGGTTGCTTTTGTACATGGTAATGATAACAAGTTGAAAGAAGAGGAATCCTTGAAAAATGAGAAGGGCAAGGAGTTTAATAAGAGAGCCAAATATTCAGGTCACTTCAGTCATGGTGGAGGTGGAGGCAAATAGTTCTTTAAAACCGGTCATCGTGACTGCTCCATCTTGACTAGTGCCCCAACCCCAAAGTTTAAGAATGATAATAAGAGGCAGAAATTCATAGCTACAGGCTCACAATCACAGGTCAACGTGGGCCACAGGGGTTTCCAGTATCCTACTTGCAACACTTGTGGTAAAATGCACTCGAGGTGTATTGTTCGTGCATGGATAATTGCTTTAGGTGTGGTTAACAAGGTCACTTTCTGAGAGATTTCCCATCGACAAGGAAAGGTACTGTGGTAACGTAGCACAATCCACCAATTTAATAGTCAATCGCATATTCTCGGGCTTAACAAAGGCATGGTGCAGCTAAATTTGGTAAACAGCAGAGGTCAAACCGCCTATATGCTTTAGCTAATCGTCAGGATATAGAGGCTCGTATAGATATTGTTACTTGTATATTAACGGTCTTATTTGTTGACGTTTATGCTCTTATGGTTTCTGGATTCACTCTATCATATGTAACCCCTTTTGTTGCTAAGAAATTTGGTATAGAATCAGAAAAAGTTACATGAACCTTTTGAGGTATCCACTCTAGTTGGTGAGTTAGTCATAGCCAGACGGGTATATATGAGTTGTCCAATTAAAATCTATCACCGCATTACTATAGTCGATCTGGTAGAGTTAGAAATGATAAACTTTGATGTAATTATGGGCATTGACTGGTTGTCTTCATGTTATGCTACAATAGGTTGTAGAACCAAAATTATTTGGATTTTCAGGTGAACCAGTCATAAAATGGAAGAGCGATGCAGTAGCACCTATGGGGAAGTTTATTTCCTATCTTAAAGCAGAAAGATGATATCCAATGGGTATATTTACCATCTAGTTCTGGTTAGGGATGCATATACCTAGACCTCGACTCTTTAGTAAATACCAGTTGTCAATGAGTTTTCAGAAGATCTTGCCGGAGTTCCTCCCGATAAGGAGATTGAATTCAGAATTGATCTACTTCACGCCACTAAGCCAATATTTACTCCACCATATAGAATGGCTCCAACAGAGTTAAGAGAACTAAAATCCCATTGAAATATCTCCTTGTTAAGGGATTCATTAGACTAAGTGGCTCACCATCGGGTACACCTATCTTGTTTTTTTTGAAAGAAAGATGGGTCTTTTTGTATGTGCATTGACTACATGTAGTTGAACAAGGTCACAATTATAATGATCTAAAACATGTAAAACTAAATACTAAAAAGATAGACTGAAATATAATAGCGGAAATAATCTGAAAACATAATAGGTCTGAATATCTAACATGACATGCTGAGCTAGTCTATGAAACCACTAAAAATGTGAGTCTGACTGCATAACTATTTTACCTGGACAAGGACCTCACATACCTTCACTCTAAAGCATGACATGAAAATAACTAAACTGACACCCCGAACGAAATGGGGCTCACAATGGTTGATACTGATAAAACCTTAATAAAATGATTCATCCTTCTGAAACTCAGACTGCACTATTAAGTGCACGCCCCGGGCAAAAGGAATGTAAGTACATTTGAATTGTACCGTATGTAAAGCAATTAAGAATAAGAATGCACATGAAATAATAGGAACTGAGACTAAAACTGTAACTTGAGCATGAATATATATAATAAAATTAAAATATGATAAATAAATTTAAGTGGGAGAGCTTTAGTATAACCGACTTGGAATCACCACGCTAGAATGTGACATCCGATCTACCTTTCGATCAGCTAAGTTATCTCGTACCTTATCGGGGTATGAGACATGAACATGATATGAATGGATCTAATAACCCGCAATGTGTAACACGAAAGAATCGTCTGAACTGAACATAGCGATCCTTATCCTACGTTGGCATACATAGTTTTTGATATTTAAACCTTCTCGATGCATGTGCAACTCCCAAAACATGAACATGAATATATTTGGCTTGTAAGCCCATGAATTTCATGAATATAACTTGTAAGCATGACTTGTAAATAAAATATAACATGTGTATAGTTTTATTAATACATGGAAAATCATGGAGAATTCATGAGGTGAGACAATAGTAGTTCGTAAACAATTCATATTTCATGCTTGAACTCATGGAATCAATATTATGAGCATTCATGGATTACAGAAGGATTCTCAATAACCATAACAGAATATCAAGAACTAAATAAGGAAATAGTAACACAAACATGGTGTATCATAATATATGTAAGTTAGGGTTGTTATGAACTTGGAATAAAACCCTAAGTATAGAAGTTCATGATTTCATGGATAAATGTGTCATGGAGAAGAAAAATGATGTTCCCATATGTGGATAGAAGCTATACATATATTATCCGCTCCTAATCTTGTAATAAAATCTGGACTTGATGAAGAATTCGGAAAAGCCTAAACTTTAATCCCTTAAGTTGGATTTTCTTGAAAACCCTAGTTTAAGAGTTAATGATTTCGCTTAGAGTTCATGAGGATAATGTTATAATCACATGGAATTGCATGAAATAGGCTTACCTTGATGTAGAAGAATGTTGGGAGGAGAGGAAATTTGGGCTAGGGCTTGAAATATGTAACACCTCGTACCTTTAAACTAGGCAATGTGTATTATTCAGGGGTTTAGGAAACCAAGACGGGGATTTTAAAGTTGAAAACCAGTTTCAGCTCTGTAGATTAAATTTTATGCCAGGATCTACATACCGTAAAATATTCTATGGTCCGTCAAAATGAACCGCCAATCTCATTTTTGTAAATTGACGGCAAGCTATTCTATGGACCGTATAAATTTATACAGTCCATCGATTTCCACCATCTCAGAACTTCAGCTTTCATAACTCACTGGAAATTTTAAAAAATATAGTACGATCTGATTATATGGACCATACAATTATTGACGCCCCGTAACTGCACTGGCCAAAGGATTGAAGCCTGTTAATCTCAACCGTCAATTTCATCGACAACAAATAATATGTATATGCATACTTAGTTTCAAAATTAGTTTTTCATATTCTCAAACCCTAAAGCGAAGGTTTCTCTCTTCCCAAAATTCTCCTACATCAAGATAAGCCTTTATTCACGTGATTCTATGTGATTCTAACGCAATCCTAATGAATTCTAAGTAGAATCCAATGTTCCTAACCTAGGGATTTTCAGGATAAATCCAACTTAAGGCTTAGGGTTCAAGTTTTGGGTTTCTACTCCATAGTTTAGATTTTTAAGACACGTATTGGAGAGATTAAGGTATGTAGAGATATTATCTACATATGGGAACATCTTTAATCATCCACGCACCTCATTATTAAGATTAGTGTGAATTACATTCGAATTTGGGATTCTTATCCTAGTTCATAAAAATACAAAACTTGTGATTATAACCCGTAGTTATTCATAATTATCACTTTAGTTATTATGGACTCAATAAGTAATCAACATAGACTTGTTATTTATATAAACGAGTCTCAATCTAGAATACTCAGTATGCTTATAAACTAGTTAAATCTCTAGTACTCATATCAGTTCATGAATTTCATGTTCAGTATTTCCTATCAGTATACTTTAGTAATCCAGTATCATGATGAACACCTGTATTTGGGGCCCAAGGCCACATATTATTTTGGGCTAAGGCAATCGTTATTGTATACATATACTTGGGCCCGAAGCCACATATTTGTGCACACATGTTGGGCCTAAGGCCACAATTATTATTATTTATCATTTTAGTTAAACAAGTGACTCTCCATTTCAGTACAAGAAGTATTCTCATTATTTTCTTCCTCATTCAGTTATCAGTTATCAGTTTCAAATTCAGTACAATATCATTTTATTGATTTGCGTTGCCCTTTTGCCAAGCACCCCATAACTATTTATTCTTTCACTTGCTTTACATATAGTACAATTCAAATATACTAACGTCCCTATGCAAGGTGCTCGCACTTCACGGTGCATGTGCCAAGTTTCAAGATGACGGATCCGCTTCAATAGGATTGCTTTAGTATCGACCATCCGTGTGCCCGATATCATTGTGGGTGTTAGTCTATTATTTCATGATTATATCTTATTAGTAGAGGTATGACAGGGCCTTGTCATGGTACACAAATTTCAGTCGGACTCATGTTTTAGAAGTTTCATAGACTAGACTAGTTCAGTATGTTAGATATGTCAGTGTTTACTACTTTTAGACTTATGTTATTTTCAGACTTCTTTCGTTATCATTGTTTTAGATTATTAACTCAGTATTATATTTTGCATGTTTTAAATCAGTATGATAGTATGTTTTGATGCCCATGTTGATTCAACAGCCATGTGGTTCGCTCGATCACATAGCCAAGCACCGAGTGCCATATATTGCCCAGGCCATAGTTCATAGTGTGACAAAGCTTGGTATCAGAGCCCAAGTTCAAGTGTCTTAGGGAGTCTATGAAACCGTATCCAGTGGGATCACTTTTATGTATGTGAGCACCCCACACATGTAAACAGTCGACCACCAAGACATCTTGGATTATCTCACTTCTTTCATACTCTAGATCGTGCAGGTAGAGCTATACCTTCAGGACATCCTTCTAACTTGTGTGTATTATATATTTCAGAAAATGCTTGTGAAAAGGAAAACAACTACAAGCAATAGAGTTGCTGCTAATACTGCTCATGAGGAAGATGTTTAGGCTCAGGGAGCTAATTTGGGCACAACACCCCCACCCGATGCTATAGGGCCTGTAGAGATCCCAGTTTTATCTCCCAATTTTACTGACTCTGATGTTAGGGGAACTATTCAGTTGCTCACCCAACTAGTGGTTGCGTAAGCCAAACGTTAGGAAAATACTCTAAGCATGGGAACTAATAGGGAGTCATCCAGTTCCAAGACTTGTGAGTTTCTACGAATGGACCCTCCAGTGTTCAAAGGGTCAAGCAAGACAAGATCCATAGAATTACATTGATGGGCTTCAGATAATCTTCCATGTTTTGCATGTTACTGAAGTAGAGGCTGCAGAGTTTGGAGCTTATCAGGTGCAGGATGTTGACAATATTTGGTATGAGTCATGGGAGCAATCCATAGGGAAGCTTCACCTTTAGCAACTTGGGATGAGCTTGCTAATTCTTTTATTGAGCACTTTCTCGCGCTTGAGGTCACGGAGGCAAATGCCATTGAATTTGAAAAGCTTAAGCAAAGCGGCAAGAGTGTGCAGGATTACTATCTTCAGTTTGTATCTTTAGCAAAGTATACTCCACATATGGTCCTAGACATAAGGGCCAGAGTCAGGTATTTCTTTTATGGTCTTGATCCATATTTGTATGATATAGCTAATATTACGGCTCAGAACAAGGAGATGACTATTACAAAGATGGTTGCTTTTGTACATGGTAATGATAACAAGTTGAAAGAAGAGGAATCCTTGAAAAATGAGAAGGGCAAGGAGTTTAATAAGAGAGCCAAATATTCAGGTCACTTCACCATGGTGGAGGTGGAGGCAAATAGTTCTTTAAAACCGGTCATCGGGACTGCTCCATCTTCAGCTAGTGCCCCAACCCCAAAGTTTAAGAATGATAATAAGAGGCGTAAATTATAGCTACAGGCTCACAATCACAGGTCAACGTGGGCCACAGGGGTTTCCAGTATCCTACTTGCAACACTTGTGGTAAAATGCACTCGAGGTGTATTGTTCAGGCATGGATAATTGCTTTAGGTGTGGTTAACAGGGTCACTTTCTGAGAGATTTCCCATCGACAAGGAAAGGTACAGGTGGTAACGTAGCACAATCCACCAATTTAATAGTCAATCGCATATTCTCAGGCTTAACAAAGGCATGGTGCAGCTAAATTTGGTAAACAGGCAGAGGTCAAATCGCTTATATGCTTTAGCTAACCGTCAGGATATAGAGGCTCGTATAGATATTGTTACTTGTATATTAACGGTCTTCGCTGTTGACGTTTATGCTCTTATGATTTCTGGATTCACTCTATCATATGTAACCCCTTTTGTTGCTAAGAAATTTGGTATAGAATCAGAAAAAGTTACATGAACCTTTTGAGGTATCCACTCTAGTTGGTGAGTTAGTCATAGCCAGACGGGTATATATGAGTTGTCCAATTAAAATCTATCACCGCATTACTATAGTCGATCTGGTAGAGTTAGAAATGATAAACTTTGATGTAATTATGACTGGTTGTCTTCATGTTATGCTACAATAGGTTGTAGAACCAAAATTATTTGGATTTTCAGGTGAACCAGTCATAAAATGGAAGAGCGATGCAGTAGAACCTATGGGGAAGTTTATTTCCTATCTTAAAGCAGAAAGATGATATCCAATGGGTATATTTACCATCTAGTTCTGGTTAGGGATGCATATACCTAGACCTCGACTCTTTAGTAAATACCAGTTGTCAATGAGTTTTCAGAAGATCTTGCCGGAGTTCCTCCCGATAAGGAGATTGAATTCAGAATTGATCTACTTCACGCCACTAAGCCAATATTTACTCCACCATATAGAATGGCTCCAACAGAGTTAAGAGAACTAAAATCCCATTGAAATATCTCCTTGTTAAGGGATTCATTAGACTAAGTGGCTCACCATCGGGTACACCTATCTTGTTTTTTTTGAAAGAAAGATGGGTCTTTTTGTATGTGCATTGACTACATGTAGTTGAACAAGGTCACAATTATAATGATCTAAAACATGTAAAACTAAATACTAAAAAGATAGACTGAAATATAATAGCAGAAATAATCTGAAAACATAATAGGTCTGAATATCTAACATGACATGCTGAGCTAGTCTATGAAACCACTAAAAATGTGAGTCTGACTGCATAACTATTTTACCTGGACAAGGACCTCACATACCTTCACTCTAAAGCATGACATGAAAATAACTAAACTGACACCCCGAACGAAATGGGGCTCACAATGGTTGATACTGATAAAACCTTAATAAAATGATTCATCCTTCTGAAACTCTGTACCTGCACCATTAAGTGCACGCCCCGGGCAAAAGGAATGTAAGTACATTTGAATTGTACCGTATGTAAAGCAATTAAGAATAAGAATGCACATGAAATAATAGGAACTGAGACTAAAACTGTAACTTGAGCATGAATATATATAATAAAATTAAAATATGATAAATAAATTTAAGTGGGAGAGCTTTAGTATAACCGACTTGGAATCACCACGCTAGAATGTGACATCTGATCTCTGCTCGATCAGCTAAGTTATCTCGTACCTTATCGGGGTATGAGACATGAACATGATATGAATGGATCTAATAACCCGCAATGTGTAACACGAAAGAATCGTCTGAACTGAACATAGCGATCCTTATCCTACGTTGGCATACATAGTTTTTGATATTTAAACCTTCTCGGTAGTCTGTGCAACTCCCAAAACATGAACATGAATATATTTGGCTTGTAAGCCCATGAATTTCATGAATATAACTTGTAAGCATGACTTGTAAATAAAATATAACATGTGTATAGTTTTATTAATACATGGAAAATCATGGAGAATTCATGAAGTGAGACAATAGTAGTTCGTAAATAATTCATATTTCATGCTTGAACTCATGGAATTAATATTATGAGCATTCATGGATTACAGAAGGATTCTCAATAACCATAACAGAATATCAAGAACTAAATAAGGAAATAGTAACACAAACATGGTGTATCATAATATATGTAAGTTAGGGTTGTTATGAACTTGGAATAAAACCCTAAGTATAGAAGTTCATGATTTCATGGATAAATGTGTCATGGAGAAGAAAAATGATGTTCCCATATGTGGATAGAAGCTATACATATATTATCCGCTCCTAATCTTGTAATAAAATCTGGACTTGATGAAGAATTCGGAAAAGCCTAAACTTTAATCCCTTAAGTTGGATTTTCTTGAAAACCCTAGTTTAAGAGTTAATGATTTCGCTTAGAGTTCATGAGGATAATGTTAGAATCACATGGAATTGCATGAAATAGGCTTACCTTGATGTAGAAGAATGTTGGGAGGAGAGGAAATTTGGGCTAGGGCTTGAAATATGTAACACCTCGTACCTTTAAACTAGGCAATGTGTATTATTCAGGGTTTAGGAAACCAAGACGGGATTTTAAAGTTGAAAACCAGTTTCAGCTCTGTAGATTAAATTTTATGCCAGGATCTACATACCGTAAAATATTCTATGGTCCGTCAAAATGAACCGCCAATCTCATTTTTGTAAATTGATCAAGAAGCTATTCTATGGACCGTATAAATTTATACAGTCCATCGATTTCCACCATCTCAGAACTTCAGCTTTCATAACTCACTGGAAATTTTAAAAAATATAGTACGATCTGATTATATGGACCATACAATTATTGACGTCCCAGAACCAGACCGTCAAAGGATTGAAGCCTGTTAATCTCAACCGTCAATTTCATCTGACAACAAATAATATGTATATGCATACTTGGTTTCAAAATTAGTTTTTCATATTCTCAAACCCTAAAGCGAAGGTTTCTCTCTTCCCAAAATTCTCCTACATCAAGATAAGCCTTTATTCACGTGATTCTATGTGATTCTAACGCAATCCTAATGAATTCTAAGTAGAATCCAATGTTCCTAACCTAGGGATTTTCAGGATAAATCCAACTTAAGGCTTAGGGTTCAAGTTTTGGGTTTCTACTCCATAGTTTAGATTTTTAAGACACGTATTGGAGAGATTAAGGTATGTAGAGATATTATCTACATATGGGAACATCTTTAATCATCCACGCACCTCATTATTAAGATTAGTGTGAATTACATTCGAATTTGGGATTCTTATCCTAGTTCATAAAAATACAAAACTTGTGATTATAACTTCGTAGTTATTCATAATTATCACTTTAGTTATTATGGACTCAGTAAGTAATCAACATAGACTTGTTATTTATATAAACGAGTCTCAATCTAGAATACTCAGTATGCTTATAAACTAGTTAAATCTCTAGTACTCATATCAGTTCATGAATTTCATGTTCAGTATTTCCTATCAGTATACTTTAGTAATCCAGTATCATGATGAACACCTGTATTTGGGGCCCAAGGCCACATATTATTTTGGGCTAAGGCAATCGTTATTGTATACATATACTTGGGCCCGAAGCCACATATTTGTGCACACATGTTGGGCCTAAGGCCACAATTATTATTATTTATCATTTTAGTTAAACAAGTGACTCTCCATTTCAGTACAAGAAGTATTCTCATTATTTTCTTCCTCATTCAGTTATCAGTTATCAGTTTCAAATTCAGTACAATATCATTTTATTGATTTGCGTTGCCCTTTTGCCAAGCACCCCATAACTATTTATTCTTTCAGTTGCTTTACATATAGTACAATTCAAATATACTAACGTCCCTTTGCAAGGTGCCTGCACTTCACGGTGCATGTGCCAAGTTTCAAGATGACGGATCTGCTCAATAGGATTGCTTTAGTATCAGCCATCTGGTGTGCCCCATATCATTCTGGGTGTTAGTCTATTATTTCATGATTATATCTTATTAGTAGAGGTATGACAGGGCCTTGTCATGGTACACAAATTTCAGTCGGACTCATGTTTTAGAAGTTTCATAGACTAGACTAGTTCAGTATGTTAGATATGTCAGTGTTTACTACTTTTAGACTTATGTTATTTTCAGACTTCTTTCGTTATCATTGTTTTAGATTATTAACTCAGTATTATATTTTGCATGTTTTAAATCAGTATGATAGTATGTTTTGATGCCCATGTTGATTCAACAGCCATGTGGTTCGCTCGATCACATAGCCAAGCACCGAGTGCCATATATTGCCCAGGCCATAGTTCATAGTGTGACAAAGCTTGGTATCAGAGCCCAAGTTCAAGTGTCTTAGGGAGTCTATGAAACCGTATCCAGTGGGATCACTTTTATGTATGTGAGCACCCCACACATGTAAACAGTCGACCACCAAGACATCTTGGATTATCTCACTTCTTTCATACTCTAGATCGCAAGGTGTAGAGCTATACCTTCAGGACATCCTTCTAACTTGTGTGTATTATATATTTCAGAAAATGCTTGTGAAAAGGAAAACAACTACAAGCAATAGAGTTGCTGCTAATACTGCTCATGAGGAAGATGTTTAGGCTCAGGGAGCTAATTTGGGCACAACACCCCCACCCGATGCTATAGGGCCTGTAGAGATCCCAGTTTTATCTCCCAATTTTACTGACTCTGATGTTAGGGGAACTATTCAGTTGCTCACCCAACTAGTGGTTGCGTAAGCCAAACGTTAGGAAAATACTCTAAGCATGGGAACTAATAGGGAGTCATCCAGTTCCAAGACTTGTGAGTTTCTACGAATGGACCCTCCAGTGTTCAAAGGGTCAAGCAAGACAGGATCCATAGAATTACATTGATGGGCTTCAGATAATCTTCCATGTTTTGCATGTTACTGAAGTAGAGGCTGCAGAGTTTGGAGCTTATCAAAGTGTGATGTTGACAATATTTGGTATGAGTCATGGGAGCAGTCCCATAGGGAAGCTTCACCTTTAGCAACTTGGGATGAGCTTGCTAATTCTTTTATTGAGCACTTTCTGCCAGTTGAGGTCACGGAGGCAAATGCCATTGAATTTGAAAAGCTTAAGCAAAACGGCAAGAGTGTGCAGGATTACTATCTTCAGTTTGTATCTTTAGCAAAGTATACTCCACATATGGTCCTAGACATAAGGGCCAGAGTCAGGTATTTCTTTTATGGTCTTGATCCATATTTGTATGATATAGCTAATATTACGGCTCAGAACAAGGAGATGACTATTACAAAGATGGTTGCTTTTGTACATGGTAATGATAACAAGTTGAAAGAAGAGGAATCCTTGAAAAATGAGAAGGGCAAGGAGTTTAATAAGAGAGCCAAATATTCAGGTCACTTCAGTCATGGTGGAGGTGGAGGCAAATAGTTCTTTAAAACCGGTCATCAGGACCTGCTCCATCTTCAGCTAGTGCCCCAACCCCAAAGTTTAAGAATGATAATAAGAGGCAGAAATTCATAGCTACAGGCTCACAATCACAGGTCAACGTGGGCCACAGGGGTTTCCAGTATCCTACTTGCAACACTTGTGGTAAAATGCACTCGAGGTGTATTGTTCAGGCATGGATAATTGCTTTAGGTGTGGTTAACAGGGTCACTTTCTGAGAGATTTCCCATCGACAAGGAAAGGTACAGGTGGTAACGTAGCACAATCCACCAATTTAATAGTCAATCGCATATTCTCAGGCTTAACAAAGGCATGGTGCAGCTAAATTTGGTAAACAGGCAGAGGTCAAAACTGCCTATATGCTTTAGCTAATCGTCAGGATATAGAGGCTCGTATAGATATTGTTACTTGTATATTAACGGTCTTCTGCCAAGGACGTTTATGCTCTTATGGTTTCTGGATTCACTCTATCATATGTAACCCCTTTTGTTGCTAAGAAATTTGGTATAGAATCAGAAAAAGTTACATGAACCTTTTGAGGTATCCACTCTAGTTGGTGAGTTAGTCATAGCCAGACGGGTATATATGAGTTGTCCAATTAAAATCTATCACCGCATTACTATAGTCGATCTGGTAGAGTTAGAAATGATAAACTTTGATGTAATTATGACTGGTTGTCTTCATGTTATGCTACAATAGGTTGTAGAACCAAAATTATTTGGATTTTCAGGTGAACCAGTCATAAAATGGAAGAGCGATGCAGTAGAACCTATGGGGAAGTTTATTTCCTATCTTAAAGCAGAAAGATGATATCCAATGGGTATATTTACCATCTAGTTCTGGTTAGGGATGCATATACCTAGACCTCGACTCTTTAGTAAATACCAGTTGTCAATGAGTTTTCAGAAGATCTTGCCGGAGTTCCTCCCGATAAGGAGATTGAATTCAGAATTGATCTACTTCACGCCACTAAGCCAATATTTACTCCACCATATAGAATGGCTCCAACAGAGTTAAGAGAACTAAAATCCCATTGAAATATCTCCTTGTTAAGGGATTCATTAGACTAAGTGGCTCACCATCGGGTACACCTATCTTGTTTTTTTTGAAAGAAAGATGGGTCTTTTTGTATGTGCATTGACTACATGTAGTTGAACAAGGTCACAATTATAATGATCTAAAACATGTAAAACTAAATACTAAAAAGATAGACTGAAATATAATAGCAGAAATAATCTGAAAACATAATAGGTCTGAATATCTAACATGACATGCTGAGCTAGTCTATGAAACCACTAAAAATGTGAGTCTGACTGCATAACTATTTTACCTGGACAAGGACCTCACATACCTTCACTCTAAAGCATGACATGAAAATAACTAAACTGACACCCCGAACGAAATGGGGCTCACAATGGTTGATACTGATAAAACCTTAATAAAATGATTCATCCTTCTGAAACTCTGTACCTGCACCATTAAGTGCACGCCCCGGGCAAAAGGAATGTAAGTACATTTGAATTGTACCGTATGTAAAGCAATTAAGAATAAGAATGCACATGAAATAATAGGAACTGAGACTAAAACTGTAACTTGAGCATGAATATATATAATAAAATTAAAATATGATAAATAAATTTAAGTGGGAGAGCTTTAGTATAACCGACTTGGAATCACCACGCTAGAATGTGACATCTGATCTCTGCTCGATCAGCTAAGTTATCTCGTACCTTATCGGGGTATGAGACATGAACATGATATGAATGGATCTAATAACCCGCAATGTGTAACACGAAAGAATCGTCTGAACTGAACATAGCGATCCTTATCCTACGTTGGCATACATAGTTTTTGATATTTAAACCTTCTCGGTAGTCTGTGCAACTCCCAAAACATGAACATGAATATATTTGGCTTGTAAGCCCATGAATTTCATGAATATAACTTGTAAGCATGACTTGTAAATAAAATATAACATGTGTATAGTTTTATTAATACATGGAAAATCATGGAGAATTCATGAGGTGAGACAATAGTAGTTCGTAAACAATTCATATTTCATGCTTGAACTCATGGAATCAATATTATGAGCATTCATGGATTACAGAAGGATTCTCAATAACCATAACAGAATATCAAGAACTAAATAAGGAAATAGTAACACAAACATGGTGTATCATAATATATGTAAGTTAGGGTTGTTATGAACTTGGAATAAAACCCTAAGTATAGAAGTTCATGATTTCATGGATAAATGTGTCATGGAGAAGAAAAATGATGTTCCCATATGTGGATAGAAGCTATACATATATTATTCGCTCCTAATCTTGTAATAAAATCTGGACTTGATGAAGAATTCGGAAAAGCCTAAACTTTAATCCCTTAAGTTGGATTTTCTTGAAAACCCTAGTTTAAGAGTTAATGATTTCGCTTAGAGTTCATGAGGATAATGTTATAATCACATGGAATTGCATGAAATAGGCTTACCTTGATGTAGAAGAATGTTGGGAGGAGAGGAAATTTGGGCTAGGGCTTGAAATATGTAACACCTCGTACCTTTAAACTAGGCAATGTGTATTATTCAGGGGTTTAGGAAACCAAGACGGGGATTTTAAAGTTGAAAACCAGTTTCAGCTCTGTAGATTAAATTTTATGCCAGGATCTACATACCGTAAAATATTCTATGGTCCGTCAAAATGAACCGCCAATCTCATTTTTGTAAATTGACGGCAAGCTATTCTATGGACCGTATAAATTTATACAGTCCATCGATTTCCACCATCTCAGAACTTCAGCTTTCATAACTCACTGGAAATTTTAAAAAATATAGTACGATCTGATTATATGGACCATACAATTATTGACGTCCCAGAACCAGACCGTCAAAGGATTGAAGCCTGTTAATCTCAACCGTCAATTTCATCTGACAACAAATAATATGTATATGCATACTTAGTTTCAAAATTAGTTTTTCATATTCTCAAACCCTAAAGCGAAGGTTTCTCTCTTCCCAAAATTCTCCTACATCAAGATAAGCCTTTATTCACGTGATTCTATGTGATTCTAACGTAATCCTAATGAATTCTAAGTAGAATCCAATGTTCCTAACCTAGGGATTTTCAGGATAAATCCAACTTAAGGCTTAGGGTTCAAGTTTTGGGTTTCTACTCCATAGTTTAGATTTTTAAGACACGTATTGGAGAGATTAAGGTATGTAGAGATATTATCTACATATGGGAACATCTTTAATCATCCACGCACCTCATTATTAAGATTAGTGTGAATTACATTCGAATTTGGGATTCTTACCCTAGTTCATAAAAATACAAAACTTGTGATTATAACTTCGTAGTTATTCATAATTATCACTTTAGTTATTATGGACTCAGTAAGTAATCAACATAGACTTGTTATTTATATAAACGAGTCTCAATCTAGAATACTCAGTATGCTTATAAACTAGTTAAATCTCTAGTACTCATATCAGTTCATGAATTTCATGTTCAGTATTTCCTATCAGTATACTTTAGTAATCCAGTATCATGATGAACACCTGTATTTGGGGCCCAAGGCCACATATTATTTTGGGCTAAGGCAATCGTTATTGTATACATATACTTGGGCCCGAAGCCACATATTTGTGCACACATATTGGGCCTAAGGCCACAATTATTATTATTTATCATTTTAGTTAAACAAGTGACTCTCCATTTCAGTACAAGAAGTATTCTCATTATTTTCTTCCTCATTCAGTTATCAGTTATCAGTTTCAAATTCAGTACAATATCATTTTATTGATTTGCGTTGCCCTTTTGCCAAGCACCCCATAACTATTTATTCTTTCAGTTGCTTTACATATAGTACAATTCAAATATACTAACGTCCCTTTGCAAGGTGCCTGCACTTCACGGTGCATGTGCCAAGTTTCAAGATGACGGATCTGCTCAATAGGATTGCTTTAGTATCAGCCATCTGGTGTGCCCCATATCATTCTGGGTGTTAGTCTATTATTTCATGATTATATCTTATTAGTAGAGGTATGACAGGGCCTTGTCATGGTACACAAATTTGATCGGACTCATGTTTTAGAAGTTTCATAGACTAGACTAGTTCAAGATGTTAGATATGTCGTTGTTTACTACTTTTAGACTTATGTTATTTTCAGACTTCTTTCGTTATCATTGTTTTAGATTATTAACTCAGTATTATATTTTGCATGTTTTAAATCAGTATGATAGTATGTTTTGATGCCCATGTTGATTCAACAGCCATGTGGTTCGCTCGATCACATAGCCAAGCACCGAGTGCCATATATTGCCCAGGCCATAGTTCATAGTGTGACAAAGCTTGGTATCAGAGCCCAAGTTCAAGTGTCTTAGGGAGTCTATGAAACCGTATCCAGTGGGATCACTTTTATGTATGTGAGCACCCCACACATGTAAACAGTCGACCACCAAGACATCTTGGATTATCTCACTTCTTTCATACTCTAGATCGTGCAGGTAGAGCTATACCTTCAGGACATCCTTCTAACTTGTGTGTATTATATATTTCAGAAAATGCTTGTGAAAAGGAAAACAACTACAAGCAATAGAGTTGCTGCTAATACTGCTCATGAGGAAGATGTTTAGGCTCAGGGAGCTAATTTGGGCACAACACCCCCACCCGATGCTATAGGGCCTGTAGAGATCCCAGTTTTATCTCCCAATTTTACTGACTCTGATGTTAGGGGAACTATTCAGTTGCTCACCCAACTAGTGGTTGCGTAAGCCAAACGTTAGGAAAATACTCTAAGCATGGGAACTAATAGGGAGTCATCCAGTTCCAAGACTTGTGAGTTTCTACGAATGGACCCTCCAGTGTTCAAAGGGTCAAGCAAGACAGGATCCATAGAATTACATTGATGGGCTTCAGATAATCTTCCATGTTTTGCATGTTACTGAAGTAGAGGCTGCAGAGTTTGGAGCTTATCAGGTGCAGGATGTTGACAATATTTGGTATGAGTCATGGGAGCAGTCCCATAGGGAAGCTTCACCTTTAGCAACTTGGGATGAGCTTGCTAATTCTTTTATTGAGCACTTTCTGCCAGTTGAGGTCACGGAGGCAAATGCCATTGAGTTTGAAAAGCTTAAGCAAAACGGCAAGAGTGTGCAGGATTACTATCTTCAGTTTGTATCTTTAGCAAAGTATACTCCACATATGGTCCTAGACATAAGGGCTAGAGTCAGGTATTTCTTTTATGGTCTTGATCCATATTTGTATGATATAGCTAATATTACGGCTCAGAACAAGGAGATGACTATTACAAAGATGGTTGCTTTTGTACATGGTAATGATAACAAGTTGAAAGAAGAGGAATCCTTGAAAAATGAGAAGGGCAAGGAGTTTAATAAGAAAGCCAAATATTCAGGTCACTTCAGTCATGGTGGAGGTGGAGGCAAATAGTTCTTTAAAACCGGTCATCAGGACCTGCTCCATCTTCAGCTAGTGCCCCAACCCCAAAGTTTAAGAATGATAATAAGAGGCAGAAATTCATAGCTACAGGCTCACAATCACAGGTCAACGTGGGCCACAGGGGTTTCCAGTATCCTACTTGCAACACTTGTGGTAAAATGCACTCGAGGTGTATTGTTCAGGCATGGATAATTGCTTTAGGTGTGGTTAACAGGGTCACTTTCTGAGAGATTTCCCATCGACAAGGAAAGGTACAGGTGGTAACGTAGCACAATCCACCAATTTAATAGTCAATCGCATATTCTCAGGCTTAACAAAGGCATGGTGCAGCTAAATTTGGTAAACAGGCAGAGGTCAAAACTGCCTATATGCTTTAGCTAACCGTCAGGATATAGAGGCTCGTATAGATATTGTTACTTGTATATTAACGGTCTTCGCTGTTGACGTTTATGCTCTTATGATTTCTGGATTCACTCTATCATATGTAACCCCTTTTGTTGCTAAGAAATTTGGTATAGAATCAGAAAAAGTTACATGAACCTTTTGAGGTATCCACTCTAGTTGGTGAGTTAGTCATAGCCAGACGGGTATATATGAGTTGTCCAATTAAAATCTATCACCGCATTACTATAGTCGATCTGGTAGAGTTAGAAATGATAAACTTTGATGTAATTATGACTGGTTGTCTTCATGTTATGATACAATAGGTTGTAGAACCAAAATTATTTGGATTTTCAGGTGAACCAGTCATAAAATGGAAGAGCGATGCAGTAGAACCTATGGGGAAGTTTATTTCCTATCTTAAAGCAGAAAGATGATATCCAATGGGTATATTTACCATCTAGTTCTGGTTAGGGATGCATATACCTAGACCTCGACTCTTTAGTAAATACCAGTTGTCAATGAGTTTTCAGAAGATCTTGCCGGAGTTCCTCCCGATAAGGAGATTGAATTCAGAATTGATCTACTTCACGCCACTAAGCCAATATTTACTCCACCATATAGAATGGCTCCAACAGAGTTAAGAGAACTAAAATCCCATTGAAATATCTCCTTGTTAAGGGATTCATTAGACTAAGTGGCTCACCATCGGGTACACCTATCTTGTTTTTTTTGAAAGAAAGATGGGTCTTTTTGTATGTGCATTGACTACATGTAGTTGAACAAGGTCACTATTAAGAACAAATATTCTCTTCCCAGAATCGATGATCTATTTGATCAACTTTAGGGTGCTTAGTGTTATTCCAAGATTGACCTCAGATCAGGATACCATCAGCTTAAGGTTAAGGAAATTGATATTCCAAAAACCGTCTTTAGAACTCTCTATGGTCATTTCAAATTTTGTGCCATATTATTCGGATTGACAAATTCCTTAGTTGCTTTCATGAATATTATGAATAGGGTTTTCAAGCCTTATCTTGATTTTTTCGTCATTGTCTTCATTGATAATATTCTAGTTTATTCCCGTAGTGAGGCTGATCATGCAGAACATCTCACAATAGTGTTGTAGACACTTCGAGACCACAAGCTTTACGCTAAGTTTTCCAAGTGTGAATTTTGGATTAAGTCAGTGGCATTCTTAGGCCATATGATTTCAGGAGAAGGCGTTCAAGTTGATTTTCAGAAAATAGATGCTTTTAAGAATTGGCCCAGGCCCACTTCTGCTTCAGATATATGAAGTTTCTTGGGTCTGGAAGGCTATTACAAGCATTTTGTATAAGGTTTCTCTTCCATCTCAACTTTATTGACCAGATTGACTCAGAAGAAAGTCAAATTTTAGTGGTCAGATGTCTGTGAGTGTAGTTTCGAAGAATTGAAAATGAGACCGACTTCTGCTCCAATGTTGACATTACCAGAGAGAATCAAGGAGTTTGTTGTATATTATGATGCTTCAGGAGTTGTTCTTGGCTGTGTCTTAATGTAGCATGGTAAGGTTATAACTTATGCATCCAGACAACTTAAGCCTCATGAAAATAATTATCCGACTCATGACTTAAATTGACAACCATAATTTTTGCACTCAAAATATATCACCATTATTTGTATGGAGTTCACGTTGACATCTTCACAAATCACAAGATCCTTCAGTACATTTTCAAACAACAGGAGTTGAATCTCAGGCAGCGGAGATTGCTCGAATTGATAAAAGATTATGATGTAGATGTTCTCTACCATCCAGGTAAAATGAATGTGGTAGCTGATGCTCTTAGTCGACGATCCCTGGGAAGTTTGGTTCATGTTGAAGATGATAAGAGAACCATGACGAAGGATTTTCATCGACTAATTAGTCTAGGAGTTTGACTCAGGGACTCCAAATATGGCAATGTTGTTGTTCAGAGCAAGTCCGAATCATCCTTAGTAGTTGAGGTGAAGGGAAGCAGTTTAGTGATCCCTACTTGTTGTAGCTAAAAGAGGGATTCACTAGCATAAGACTACAACTTTTGAACAAGGGGGAAATAATGGTACTTTATCCACCCAGGTTCCATAAAGATATATCATGATCTTAAGGAGATTTATTAGTGGAATAATATGAAGAGGAATGCGGCAGACTTTATAGCCAAGTGTCCAAATTATCAACAGGTGAAAGCCGAGCACCAGAAGCCTGGTGGTTGACTCAAAATATTGATATTCCTATTTGGAAATGGGAGTTGACAAATATGGACTTCATAACTAATGTAAGTACAGAGGGCTTTGAGTTGGTACGTGGTTCGAATCTTGGTGAGATTCGGATTGACACAAAAATAGGTAAGGAAAATAGGGTTCTCAGTTTATCCGCAAGGTAGGTAGTATGGTGGTTGAAGGCTGTTTCGGTGGTTTGGCTTCAAAACGTGAGTTGGCATTTTGGGAGGTAATCCTGGGAATGTTATGGGAGAGGGTGGTGGTGGTGGTTTTGTATTTTAGTAGAGCTAAGTTTGCGAAAACAACCTGAGGCAGTGAGGGTCTGAAAAGAGGATTCAGTGGGACGTTGGGGTGGTTGTTTGTAATTGCAGGTGTTTGTAGTTAATTGCGGGTATTGAGTTTTGGTGGGGGTGTTTGTGAGATGATGTGGAGGGTGGTGATGTAAACAAACAAGTAATTGGAGCACGGATTGTATACGGATTGTTGGAAATAATCCGACACACAAACCAAGTCACAATTCAGTCGATATGGGTCCTTGGATGGTAACACGAGGAGTAAATTGCTCGCGTGAGCTCCAAGATATTGTAATCAATTTCACAAGGACTAGCTTGAGGCTTGCTGCCCGCAATGCTCAAGACAAACCTAGCAAGGTTGATCGAAACCTTCGACACAAGGGTGGTTCTTCCGGAGAACCAAGCGACCCTCCCGCAAGATCAACTAAGTATAACAATCCCGGAATGAAATGCTTAGCCAAATTGAGTTAACACTAAAGTTTTTCATTAACAACAACTAATTTTCACAATGGCCAAAAGGTCCTTTTTATAGTAGAGAAAATACCATTCTAGAAGAAAAATGTAAAGACACAAACTACTTCTAACTCGGCTATGGTGGGAACGGGGGAGGGGAAGAGTCCTTGGCCGAAGGGGATAGATGCCATCTTCCAACGACTTCTAGAGCCTTTCTTGTTAGCTTCCACATGTGATCTTTAAATGACCTTCTTGGAGAGTGGAGCAAGATATCTCCCTTGATATATATTCTAGACCGATCAGTTGGAATAGTTCAAGCAACTCCTTGGCTTCCTCGAATTCATCTTGATGTCATCAAATTTAGGAAGTCCATACACGGTTTATCTTCTTGAGGAGCACACCTTCTAGATGGTACATTTAACTCTTGTTGTCATGTGCATTCTCGGACATGTCACTTTCGAATGAAGCTTCATTCGGCCTTGTCATCTTTCCCCCTTACATAGTGTCTTAAATGTGTAGTAGTTAAAGCTAAGGGTTCTTAATGTGTCATAAGTAACTACAAGTTCATCTAAGAATTTAAAGACAATAATTTCAAGCAAGGCCTCGTCTAAGATCAACACTTAAGGCTGAAAAATACAACTCTTTCTAAGACAATCAAATGTTGTCTCCTAAGCCATTTTACACTCCATACATTTCCAAGTTTTTGGCTGTGTGTTTATGGCTCATCGTTGGCATTCTTGGAGCTCTACTTCTTATCTTGAATTGAGGAATTATGTGTGGGGTTTGAATTACATTAATAACAGGTCTACCTCTCTCATCTCGAAGTCATGATTTGATTTTGGTGATTATGGACCGACTGACTAATTTAGCCCACTTCTTGCCAGTTAAGACAACAAATTCAGCAGAGGATTATGATAAGTTCTATATCTGAGAAATTGTCAGGCTTCATAGGACCCCAGTTTCAATTATTTCAAATTATGGTGCTCAGTTTACATCGTACTTTTGTGAAGTCTTTCCAGAAATGATTGGGTACCAAGGTAAATTTCAACACAACTTTTTATCCTCAGACATATCACCAGGCAGAGCGTACTATTTAGACTCTTGAGGATGTGTTGAGTGCATGTGTTCTCGATTTTAAAGGTAATTGGAATGATCATTTGCCTCTCATTGAATTTGCTTATAATAACAATTATATTGCTAGCATTCAGATGGCATCATTTGAAGCTTTGTATGGACAATGTTGTAGATCGCCAATTGGTTGGTTCGAAGTTGGTGAAGCAGAGTTGTTAGGACCAGACTTAGTCCATCAGGCTATGGAGAAAGTCAAGTTGATTCAAGAGTGTTTAAAAATGCCTCAGAGTTGCCAGAATTCCTACTTAGAAGTGAGGCGTAGAGATTTGGAGTTTTAAGTTAATGATTGAGTTTTTCTAAATATTTCACCTATGAAAGATGTCATGAGGTTTGGAAATAAAGGAAAGCTCAGTCCCAGATATATTGGACCTATAGGATTTTGAGGAGGATTGGTTAGGTGGCTTATGAACTTGAATTGCCATAAGATTTAGTTGTTGCTATCTATTGTTTCATGTATCCATGTTGAGAAAGTGTGTTGGAGAGTCGTCGCTAGTTGTCCCTACAGACTCCATTACTGTTAAGGATGGTTTGACCAGTGGCTATTGTGGATCATTAGATTTGAAATTTGAAAATTAAGAAAGTGGCCTCAGTGAAAGTCTTGTGGAGGAGTCAGAGTGTCGAGGAAGCTACATGGGAAGCCAAAGAGGAAACAAAGTCCAGATATCCGCACTTATTTGAAGATCAGTCAGAAAATATTGAAGGTAACTAACCTTTACATACATACCTCTTATTCAGTTTAGTATTCAGTTTAGTAATTCGTTCAGTATTCAGTTTAATGTTCAGTTGAGTATTCAACTCAGTATTGGTGTATTCATGATAGTTCATTATTCTATGGTTCGTCAAAATGTTCTATGGTCCAGGATCTACAGACCGTTCAGTATTCTATGGTCCGTCAAAATGTTCTATGGTTTGACCCCAGAATCTACAGACCGTAAAATATTCTATGGTCCGTCAAAATGAATCGTCAATCTCATTTTTGAAATTGACGGCAAGCTATTCTACGGACTGTATAAATTTATACGGCCCGTTGATTTCCACCGTCTCAAAACTTCAGCTTTCACAACTCATTGGAAATTTGCAAAAATATAGTACGGTCTGATTATATGGACCCTACAATTATTGACGGTCCAGACCTAGACCGTCAAAATATTGACGATCTGTCAATCTCAACCGTTAATTTCATCTGACAAAAAAAATTATAAATACACACACTTAGTTTCAAATCAGTGTTTTATATTCTCCAACCATAGAATGAAGATTTTCTCTTCCCAACCTTCTCCTACACTAAAGTAAGATTTTTCACGTGATTCTATGTGATTCTAACGTAATCTTAATGAATTCTAAGTAGAATCCAATGCTCTTAACCTAGGTGTTTCAGGATAACCCCAACTTAAGGCTCAGGGTTCAAGCTTTTGGTTTCTACTCCAAAGTTTAGATTTTTAAATCACATATTGGAGCGATTAAGGTATGTAAAGTTTCTATCAATGTGTGGGAACGTCTTTAGTCATCCCCATGCCTCGTTCATCGAGATTAATGTGAATTATGTTGGAATTTAGGATTTTTACCCTAGTTCATGAAAAGACTAAACTTGTGATTATAACATCGTAGTTATTCATAATTATTACTTTGGTCGTTATGGACACAATATGTAATCAACATAGAATTGTTATTGATATAAACGAGTCTCAGTCTAGAATACTCAATATACTTATAAACTAGTTAAAGCTCCAATACTAATATCAGTTCATGAATTTCATGTTCAGTATTTCATATAAGTATATTTCAGTAATCCAATATCATGATGAGAACCTGTATTTTGGGCCCAAGGAAACAGTTATTGTATACGTATACTTAGGCCCAAAGCCACAGATTTGTGCACACATATTGGGCCTAAGGCCATAGTTATTATTATTTATTATTTTAGTTAAACACGTAACTTTTCATTTTAGTACAGGAAGTATTCTCATTATTTTCTTCCTTGTTCAGTTATCAGTTTCAGTACAGTATATGTTTATTGATTTGTGTTGCAATTTTGCCGAGCACCCCACAACTATTTATTCTTTTAGTTGCTTTACATACAGCAAAATTTAAATGTACTAATATCCCTTTCCATGGGGCCTGCACTTCACGGTGCAGGTGATGAGTTTGAGGATGACTGATCTGCTCAGTAGGATTGCTTCAGTATCAGTCATCTGGTGAGCCCTATCTCATTCGCGGTGTATGTCTATTATTTCATTATTAGGTTTTATTAGTAGAGGTATGCCAGGGTCTTTTCTTGGTACACAGATTTGAGTCGGACTCATGTTTTAGAGGTTTCATGGACTAGACTAGTTTAGTATGTCAGACATGTTAGTATTTACTACTTTCAGACTTCTTCCGTTATCATTATTTCATATTATAAACTCACTATTATATTTTCCATATTTTAAATCATTACTATATTATGTTTTGATACCCATGTTGATTCAGTAGCTATATGATTCGCTCGGTCACATGTAACCAGGCACCGAGTGCCGTGTTTCGCCCAAGACATAATTCAGGGCATGACAGAAGAGTTGAAAAATAATTAAAAAGACTGAAAATCATGAATATGTATTGTTTAGACGTCGGAGATTCTATAGCCATATTTTACGGTCCATACAACTTGTACAGCGAGAAGTATGGGCCGTACATAATTGTATGGTTCATATAAAATGGTTGTCATCGGGTTGTAAATTCCAATGATTACCAAAAGTTGAGGGACTTCCTACGGTCAAATGGTACAATCCGTATAATTTTATACGGTCTGTATAAGCCACATATTTCATTGGTTTTCGACGGTCATTGTATGGTGCAATTTCTATGGCCCGTATAACTTTCTACATTCCGTAGAATCTGGGTGTATCAAAGGAATCACTGAATCTTGATTTTCTAAACTCCTGAATCGTGGGTAAGGCTTAATTTGAAGGCACGAGGTGTTACATACCTTCATGTAGGAATATGATTATTAGAGACAATAGTCGAGATAGGGCTTGGAAAAGTGAAGAATAAAGTCAAAAAGTTGAAAAATATGATTATAAAACTGTTGTCGGCGGCCAACATACGGCCAACAAATAGGCCATATGTCAAATATATGGCATGTATGTTGGACCGTATGTTCAAACTTGAAACTAGGCTGAAATTTGGCTCTTTGACGTTTGACTTACGTCCCAAGATGCAGCCCGTATGTCAATTTTGCGGCCCGCATACAGATGTCCGTTTGACCTCCACCAGATATGGATGAAAAGGTATTTCAACAGAATACAACTTTCATATTGGAAGTTTTCCCAAATTCATTGTATATTTCCCAATATTATTGCGTAAAGTGAGGTCTCGTGAAAACTCACTTGAAAATATTATTCGTAGAGTAGAGTCCGACTCTAATTCTTCATAAGACTCTTCTTGTGTCTTGATTAGTTTTCAAATCACTTCCTACACTACTCATCTTATTTTCATTATGTTCCCATTATACATATCAAATCTTACCTCTAAGGTATGAGGTGTTATAGAAAACCCCTTCACGAACCATCAATGATAACTGGAAAGACCTGCAAAACTCTGATTCTCAGTCACTGAAGTAGGCCTGGGCCAATCTCGAACTGCCTCAATCTTCTTAGAATCCTCCATGATGCCATCCTTAGATACCATATGCCCCAAAAATGCCATTGAACTGAGACAAAACTCACACTTAGAAAACTTGGCATACACTTTCTTCTCCTTCAACAACCCAAGAACAATCCTCAAATGCTTTTCATGATCCTCCCTACTACAGGAATACACCAAAATGTCATCAATGAAAACAATGATGAAGGAATCCAAATAGGGCTTGAAAACTCCATTCATCAAATCCATAAAAGTTATGGGGGCATTAGTAAGCCCAAAAGACATGACTAGGAATTCGTAGTGAACATAGCAGGTCCTAAAAGTTGTCTTCGGAATATCCTCTGCTCTTATTTTAATTGTTGATAGCCCGACCTTAAATCAATCTTAGAGAAGACCAATGCACCCTGAAGTTGATCAAACAAGTCATCAATGCAGCGCATCAGATACTTGTTCCTGATTATAGCCTTGTTAAATTATTGATAGTTAATACACATCGGTATAGTACCATCATTCTTCTTAACAAATAGCACGGAAGCTCCCCAAGGGGAAACACTGGGTCTATTGAATCTCCTACTAAAAAAATCCTGCAACGGTTCTTTCAACTCTCTCAACCATATCGGCGCCATCTGATATGGGGGAATAGAAATAGGCTGAGTGTCTGGCTTTAAATCAATACAGAAATTAATATCTTGATCAGGTGGTATACCAGACAAGTCTGTCGAAATAAACTCTGAAAACTCTCTCACTGTCGGTACTGACTCAAGTGAAGGAGTATCCGCACTAGTATCCCGGATATGATCCAAATAAGCCAAACACCCTTTATCCACAAATTTATTCGCCCGAAGGAATTATATGATATTCTTTGGAGCAGGGCTAGAAGTACCATTTGACTTTAACCTCAGAATACCTGGCAAAGCCGAAATGATTGTCTTGTCATGATAGTCCAAAATCGCATAAAGGAGATAGTCAATCTATACCCAGAATAATATCGAAATCCACCATATCAAGGATAACCAAATCCACCCAAGTGTCATACCCCATGAATGTAACCACACAAGAACAATAGACTGAATCCACTACCATAAAATTCCTAATAAGAGTAGAAACACAAATCAATACATTAAGTAAATCACACAGCATATCCAGTCCTGTAGAGAAATAAGTGAACACATAGGAGAAAGTAGAGACTAGATCAAATAATATTAAAGCATACGGATGACAGACCGATATAATACCTTTGATAACTATATCATAAGTGTCGGCCTCTGGCCTACCCGGAAAAACATAGAAATAGACACGTCTGCCCTTAGACTGAGTGCCTCCTTGACCATCATAGCTTGCGTTAGCTCCACCCTTATTGACTGGGAACTGCCCCTTCTAGACTGATGTGCACCTCTACCAGACTGTGAACCTCATTTACCAGCATATATGCCTTATCAAGCTGGCGGTGCTGGGTCTAGATGCCTGAATTTGAGATCTCTGCTATGATCCACTTTGTTTAAGTTTGAGATAATCTATCTTGAACTATCTTGGATCACCACACTCAAAACATGCCCTACTAGATTTGGGTTATTGAACTGACACCGATGAACCTGAATGCCCTCTACGGTCTAAATATTAAAAGTAAGAACGTCGAGATGTCTTCTCGAAATAAGACCTATTGTAGCCTGATGAACCACCTGCTGAAGTCTAAAGTACTGACTGGATGGGGCGACTTGAGTGATAATGGTAACATCTGTCATAGTGACCCCCACCCCTAAAAGTACCACCGAAGCTACCAAACTAAGAGCCATATTCTCTCTACCTCTCTAGTGAGCCTGACCCAAACCGACTCAACCTCTTTGTTATGATCAACTACTTCATGAACGTAGCTCTAGAAGCTACTACCTGTAAGGTCACTAATCGAAGCGGAAGGATCAAACCCTTCATAAACTGCCTCATTCTCTCAGCCCCAGTGGGGAGTGACACTACATAATCGGCCAAGGCACAAATCTGGCCTCATACTCTACCACAGATAAACCTCTCTGCTCTAGGGTTGTGAACTCGTCCCTCATGCTATCTCATAAGCGAAAAGGAACATACTTCTCCAGAAATACCTGATAGAGTCCAGGTCAAAGGTGGTGACCCGACTGGTCGACACACCATATAAGACCTCCACTATTGCTGGCATGCCAATCAACTAAAAAGCCACATTATCAAATAAAGAGGCATCTCATGACAGCAAATAATGAACTCATACACATCATCTTCGAGGGTATATTGGAACCACGGAGGGAAAATCTTGGTGAATCTCTCAAACAATTTCTACTCCTCATGGGAGATGATAATCCCAGCAACAGGCCGAAAAGAAAAATCAACCAATAAAACTGCATCAATATGGGGAGCCACAACAATAATTGGGTGTGCACCCGAAGTCTTAAATCATGTAGCATCCATAGCATTTGCAGTCTGAGCTCCTACCCTAGCATGAGAACTGTCTAGAGTAACCGGTTTCATGCTCGCCTGGGCCATACTCTTAAAATAACCTAAAACAAGGAACGAGGCCTCCTAAAGGTAACGAGTTGCAACGAACCCCTCCAGTTCCTGTGCAAGTACAACCTCATCAGTAGTAATCGAGTCTTACTCTAGAATATCCTCAAGATCCGAAGTCACATCCCTAATAGGGTCCAGAGCAGATGTTGGTGCTTGGCCCCTAGCTGGTGTAGCAACACAGCCTTTACCCTTGCCACGCCCATTATCACGTCTCATGTATCACTCACGTGTAACTACCCTAGAAGCAGGTATGGGTGCGGGCTCCTGGCCTCAATAACAGTCTATCATGTCCTCACCGTTTGTGAGAGAACAAAAGAACGGGGTTAAGATACCAATTTGAACAAACTCGCACGAAAAGAATGAACTCGATATTAATGGGAATGAACTAGCACGAAAAGAAAGAAATAAATGGATATTTCCTAAATGTCCCGTAGCCTCTCGAGTATGGGTAGTGACGTTTACATACCAATCTGCAAGACTCTACTAGACATTGCTCTTGTTCTCATTAGACCATTAAACCTAGGAGCTCTGATAAGAATAGGTGCTGAAATTAAACATAATAGAAGTATTAATTAACAGTCTTGATAATTATAAATAAGTGCGAAAAATGCATAATCATTACAATCCCCAAAATTTGGTCTAGACGGTACAAGAGCATCTAATAATTATTACAATGTAAATACTGAATAGTTGTTTTCTAGAAAGAAACAAGGAAATAATATAAGATAGAAGGAGACCAGAGGTTGCTGATAGGACTGATGACTCACCTTGGAAACCTCTGGATATGTATATCACCTCGGGATCAGCCATGAGGCCTGCAACTGGAACAGGGATAGAGATCTGCACCAAAGAGTGTAGCAAGTGTATTATGAGTACAACACTATTACTCGTAGGTATCATGGGCCAACAATGAATGAAACATGTATACAACAAATAAAGATTGAATCTAAAACCTCTTACACAAACTCAGCAAAAAATCTCCAAATACCTTTATAAAATCATGAGTAACACAGAAAAAACACACAAGCATGTATTGCATGGAAGGAAACAATGAACACATGTATGAATGAGTGTGAATGCAATGCATTGGGCAATATCAAACTTGGTGCACACATGCTAACGAATTTTCCACATAGTCATGACCCGTAGGGCACTCGCGAGGTTCATACACCTGCCATTGTACCGCCTAGGTCCATTGTCTTCGAACTTAGACCACTCACTGTACTTCCTAACTTTACTGCCGAACTGTGAGAATCCCAATATACCGTCTGAATTTGGCACTAAATTGTGAGAATACCAACCTTATCTTCATCTTAGTTATATACCATCTCGTATCTCCTCTTTCTATAAATTATGTACGTCCCAACCACTCACTTGCCCGACACGAGCGTCTACGTGACTGCGATGGCCAATATACGATTGCGATATCCCAACCCTCAAAGCTATGCAATCATGATAGCCCAACCCTTCAAGCTACGATATTGCGACACCCTTCTCGTGATAGCGAAGAGGGGTCTCCAAACTAGAAAAATTAGCAACTTCAATAACCCAAAACTTCTGATCAACCACTCAAAACTCATTCAGAATCCCGCGAAAAAAAAATATGCTACTTGAGTATAAACGATGATACAAACCTGCTCACGTTTTCAAAATACTGATCCAACATCATTAGTGCACACTTTTCCATAAAAGCACTCTAACTTACTCAAAACTCAAAACTAAAAAATCAAACACCCAAAATCTTCCTGAATCCATCGAGACCTAAACCAACGAGACCACTAAGTCATAAATGACGTTCCAGGCCTAATATAATTGATGAAACTCAATTGCACATACGTTTACCCGATAATCAACTTTTAGTCGACCCTTTCCTAAACCAAAACTTAAGAATCTTCAAAATTAGGTTTTTCCTCAACAAATCCTATTGCATCGGGAAGCGCGTCACCCATTCTCGTGAGTCATAAACACGTAAAGAAAATCACGGGAAGGGTATTTTGGGAAAAAAGTGTTGAAATTGAATAAACGACCAAATGAGTTGTTATAAGATCTGAGTGTATTTGAGTGAATTCATCATTTCTAGTGTAAATATAAGGTATATGTATTTGACTGATTGTATTTTTAGGAAAACTAGATATATTTGATTGTATGTGTTGTTTGAATATTTTATATACATGTGTATTTGACTGACTGTATTTTTAAATTGTGTATTTGAATACACCCGAATGCACGGGAAACTGTGTATTTGAATATATTTAAATACACAGGAAATAACTATAACATAGCTATTAAATGTAATTAAGAAAAAACAAAGTAGCTACGGTTGGTTAGAAACCTATAAAATATAGTTAATTATGTAAGTTACCCAAATAACAATCCAGTAGTTCCTTCTTGTAATCATCTTCATTAAGATTTTTTAATTATATCTTGATTCCAATTCTGAGTGTCGGACGTTGATATTTATCAATATTAAGTAGGATTCTTCCTTGTTCTAGCAGGTCTTCAAATGTTAAGAATTCCAATCTTCCATCCATCTCAAAGGCATAATGTGCAACATAGCCAACCATTGCATTACCTTCTTTGTATATGTGCCTTATCTGAACTCGACAATGCTTCATTAGAGTTCAAATATCCTCGACCATAGTAATGATATGACATGGTACTTCTTAGCTCCCTTCTAATATGTTCTTCATGACCAAAAAAAATTTCTCCACAGTAATTTGTAGCTAATCATTTGTCGCACAGTATGCCAAAGCTTCTCTAGTTACAATTGTTTCAGCCTCTGTGCTTGTAGTTTTCAAGATTTCATGTCTGTGCAAATCAAGTCATTATTATGATCTCTCAGATAAAAATCGTATGTACTTCTTCATGGATTGCTTCGACTTGCACCATCGATGGTGCATTTGATTACTCTATGTTCTGGTGGTGTCCATTGGATCATTTTGTAATACAAAGCAGACTTATAGTTCTCTAAAATATGTCACTAGAGTTGGCCAGCTTTTTGGCACTTGTTTCGGCGTTGGATATCTCACCTTCATAAGTTGCCATATGCTTGTCGTCGCCTAATAAACCAGACTGTTGAAGTTCATAGTCTTTCCATGCTTGAGTTTATTTATTCTTTTCGATAGTTTCCACACAATGATGGCTGGAAATGAAGTAAAAATTGGTTTCAACTTTAGATAGAATGAGCCTTCCACTACTTAATGATCAATTGAGATAACTGAAGTCCATTAGCGTGAAAATCTACACTAGTAGCAAGAATTCTACACAACTGGAAAGTTGTAGGAGAAGTTAGATATATGTTAAACATAGTCTCCTGATTTGGATCCTAAAAGCGCAAACATTTGGAGGGCATACTGATGCCCAACATCCTCACTACTTCATCAATAGGGATTTTGAATTTTCAGGCCCTCCACAAGATGAAGGACATCTTAAAGGGAAGTTTCTTGATCCATATATTTCTGTATATCTCCTTAATTTTATCTTTGTGCCTAATGTAATCTCATGCATTCTTTATAGAATTTACTACGTTTCTCTAGCATCCACCAATGGTCTATCAAAATTATTCATGTGAGATTGCAAAACTTTTTAATAGAGAAACCAAACTACGTCTAACAGAGAAAATGACTCGTAAACACAACCCCCCGGTGACACAAGTACACCAAAAGAAACCTTCGAAGCCTATAACCCAAGCTCCACCAGTAGTAAGCACGGAAGAGACAAGCAGAGTAGTGACCGCAGTAACTGAAGTTCCCTAAAACCTAGCTCTATTGCAATTGGGGTAATGGATAATAGAGACAAGAACTTTAAAGGTACAACAAGCTCCGACGAAAGGAGTTTTGCAATAAACCCAACTTCCTCTGGTGACGGTGACCACAACTCCATTGGTAGAAACAGATGGCGATGCAACTCAAGTACCACGAAAGCTATTGTTCTCCAATGACAGTGCCGCAAATGCTCAAACTGAACCCAGACGTAACAATCGAGCCCCTAATCGAGTTAAGAAGCTTAACTACTACCCTTCGGTGCTTAAAGATGGAAACAAGGTCATTAAATTGAATCTCCAGGAATTGGAATCACAGAAGAGGATATAGGATAGTGCCCTAATAGGATACGTTGTTGGAAAAAACCCACCATTCAAACAGATGCTTAAATTTGTGTATGCGATTTGGAACTTTGTTGAAACACCCAAGGTATTCCTCAATGAAGATGGTTACTTCATTTTTAGGTTTGCTGATTGTTAAACAGAGCAATATATATGTGATATACACTGAATATACAACAGTATATATCACATGTATATCAGTGATTTACAGCACGTCCAGCCCAGCAGTGCAGACGTTCAGCCTTATCGGCAGTGGGCCTCTTGAGGCCCAGTACGACCAGCCCAGACAAAACCTTGTATATTAAGGAAAGTATATTGTGTGTATATTGTAGTATATTTGTTACCTAGATTAGGATATACTCTTACCATATTTAGGATATACATATATCATAATTGTATAGTTAGAATTATGATAGAATAAGGTTTTAGAAATAGAATAGGAATAGGATTCTCCTATTTTGTAACTTGTATATATATCTATTCAATCAATGAAAATAATCAAGGGGATTATTTCTTTCATGGTATCAGAGACTAGGTTTTACAAAAAAATTTCTCTCCCAAATTTTTTTTTTGGACCCTTCGGCCGAGACACCCCCTCCCCCCCTCGGGTTTCTCTTCCAAAATTCGTCTTCCGCTCTCAAAAACATCTCTTAAATTTCCCCTCCTTCTTTGTTCTTATCAATATGTCTAAGAACAATTTTCACCCTGCCCTCACGGTTTCCAATATCAAGCTAAGTGTCTCTATTGTCCTTGAAATGGAAAACGTGCAATATGCAACGTGGGCGGAGTTGTTTAAAATTCACGCTATATCTTATCAAGTTCTTCACCATATCATTCCTCCCACTAGACCCCTTCCTGTGGAGGATCCTGAGTTATGGATTACACTTGATGCTACCGTTTCTTCGGTGGATATATGCCACAATTTCGGCGGACCTTCTACAGACGATTATTGAGCCAGATACCACGGCTATGGCTGCATAGAATAGATTGCGTGACATATTCCAAGACAACCAACATTCCCGTGTCATCACACTCGAGCAGGAATTCTCTCTCGTTCGAATGGACGAATTTCAGAACGTTTCTGCATATTGCAAGAAACTAAAGGAGTTGGCGGATCAACTCCGTAATGTTGGAGCACCATTAACGAATAATCGTCTAGTTCTACAGTTGGTTGTCGGTCTTTCGGAGGCCTATAATGGTGTTGGAACTCTCCTTCGCCAAAGAAACCCTCTTCCCGACTTCCATCAAGCCCGCTCCATGCTTACGTTGGAAAAAGTCGGTTTGGCTAAAAAGGCGGCTACCGGAGCAAGCCCATTTGTCATGATGACGCCCTCTCATAATCCTTCAGATTTTGTTAATAATTCGGGCCAAACCCATAATAATGGTGGCGGCAAGAATAATCGCAAGAATAATAACAAAAACCGCGGGGGCAAACGCGGCGGTTCTGGTGGAGGTTCCGGCGGTCAGCAAGCAGGCGGTGGGTCCCATCCAATGAATAGTGGCCCACCACCCCCATGGGTCCAGTAGTGGGGCCCATGGCAGTGGAGCAGTGGCAGTGGGCCGTGGGCCAGTAGCCCATACAACCAGGCAGTAAATTCCGGGCCGATGGTCGCCAATACCCAGTGCCCAATACCCAAAGCAGTGGCGGCCCACCAGCCGCTGGCCCAAAGAATGGCAACCACAAAGAAGCACGACCCGCCCAAAGACGGCCAGGAGTACTTGGGCCACAACCACCGCAAGCCCATCATACAGCAGGCCCCACTCAGACCGATATCGAGGCCGCGATGCACACGTTGGGATTGACTCAACCAGACCCAAATTGGTACATGGACACCGGGGCCACTACTCACATGACTTCCGAATCAGGTACTCTCTCATCTTATTCCAATCTGAGCACCCCTCGGGGGATAATTGTTGGTAATGGCAGTTCTATTCCAATTCTAGGGTATGGTCAGAAAACGTTGTCTCCCCCCAATCCACCCCTCCTCTTGAAAAATACTTTACATGCTCCTAAATTGATTAAAAATTTAGTATCTGTCCGAAAGTTCACAAATGACAATTCTGTTTCTGTTGAATTTGATCCTTTCGGTTTCTCTGTGAAGGATTTCAAGACGGGGAGTCATCTCATGAGGTGTGATAGTAGGGGGGATCTGTATCCTATCATGCCCGGTTTCAGTCCATCGAGTCCAGCCTTGCCGTCAACTTTTGCAGCCTTCTCTCCTTCCATGTGGCATGCTCGTCTGGGTCATCCGGGATCTTCTATTTTATCAGCTTTAGATAAAAATAGCTTTATTTCTTGTAAGGGTACGAGTCGTACTCCAATTTGTCAGTCTTGTTTATTAGGAAAAATTGTTAAGTTGCCATTTGTAAACTCCAATTCTCATACGTCTATGCCATTTGACATTATTCATAGCGACTTATGGACATCTCTTGTTCTTAGTTCAATGGGTCATCGATATTATGTTCTCTTTTTAGATGATTATTCTAGATTTTTGTGGACGTTTCCAATTGCGAATAAATCACAAGTGTTTTCCGTCTTCATCAAATTTAGAGCGTTCATTCGTACTCAATTCGAAAGAGAAATAAAAAATATTCAGTGTGATAATGGGAAAGAGTATGACAATAGGGAGTTTCGGGAATTTTGTGCTACTAATGGGATAAATTTTTGTTTTTCATGTCCTCACACATCTTCACAAAATGGGAAAGCCGAACGCAAAATTCGTTCCATAAATAACATTGTCCGAACTCTCCTAATACATGCCTCCATACCTCCATATTTTTGGCATCATGCTCTACAAATGGCCACATATCTTCTTAACATAATTCCTTCTAAAGGTCTGACATATTCTTCCCCCCTAAAAATTCTATATAATAAGAACCTGTCTTATTCTCATCTTCGAATTTTTGGGTGATTGTGTTATCCATTATTCCCATCCACCACAATTAACAAACTTCAGGCTCGGTCTACCCCGTGTGTGTTTTTGGGTTATCCGTCAAATCATCGTGGTTATAAGTGTTTTGATTTATCCTCCAAGAAAATCATAATCAATCGCCATGTAATTTTTTATGAAACTCAATTCCCATTTACGAAAGTTCATACTCCCGAACCTAAGTCATATAATTTTTTGGATGACCAGATATCCCCGTATATTATTCGAAATTTTTCGGACATCTCCGCATCTAAAATCCTCCAATGGGCCCATCGCTCATTGGACCCACAAGATCGCCACGCCAATTTACGCCACTGGAACTATTCCAGCAATTGGGCTGGGCCCAAACCTCGAACTGGTCCAGAAGCCGAGTCAAGCATTTATCAATTTGGGCCAAGAGCCCACCGCTCACGCCACCCGTCCCGAGCCCAGAAAATTCCTAAACATCCCTCAATTCTTCCTCGAGTCATAGACCGGTCACTCGTAGTCAGCGGGGTATTTTTACACCTGAAAGACATTTTAATTTACATTCTAATGTCTCTAGATCCCCCTTGCCCCACAATCCTGTGTCCGCATTAAATGACCCTCATTAGAAAATTGCTATGACTGATGAATATAATGCTCTTATTGATAATAAGACGTGGGAGTTGGTGCCCCATCCATATGGTATTAATGTTATCAGGTCTATGTGGATTTTTGCTCATAAGGAGAATTCAGATGGGTCATTTGCTCGACATAAGGCGCGACTGGTTGGTGATGGTAAGACTCAGCAGGTTGGAGTTGATTGTGGTGAGACGTTTAGCCCGGTGGTCAAACCGGCTACCATTCGCACTGTGCTTAGCTTGGCTCTTTCAAAGACTTAGCCAATTCATCAATTGGATGTCAAGAATGCTTTTCTACATGGTGATCTCAAGGAAACAGTCTATATGCATCAGCCGTTGGGTTTCAGGGATCCAAACCGTCCTCATCATGTATGTTTGTTGAAGAAGTCCTTATATTGACTTAAGCATTCTCCAAGGGCCTGGTACACGAGGTTTGCTGACTTTGTTTCCACTATTGGGTTCACTCACAGCAGGTCAGACAATTCCTTATTCATCTACCGCCGTGGTTCTTCTTTGGCCTACATTCTGTTGTATGTGGATGATATCATCTTGACCGCCTCTTCCGATGCCTTGCGCCAGTCTATCATGACCATGCTCAGTTCTGAGTTCGCTATGAAAGACTTAGGGCCTTTGAGTTATTTTTTGGGGATTGCTGTCAAGCGTCATTCAGGTGGCTTGTTTTTGTCTCAACGAAAGTATGCTGCCGAGATCATAGAGAGGGCTGGGATGTCATCCTGTAAGTCCACTTCCACGCCAGTTGATACCAACCCAAAGCTAAGTGCCGCAGCAGGTGCACCATACGAGGACCCGACCCGCTATCGCAGTCTGGCAGGGGCCCTCCAGTATCTTACCTTTACCAGACCGGATATTACACATGCGGTTCAACAGGTGTGTTTATTCATGCATGATCCCAGAGTTGAACACATGAATGCAATCAAACGCATCATTCGGTATATCCAGGGGACGCTGGACTATGGGTTGCACTTGTATCCTTCATCTACATCCACACTTGTCTCTTACACGGATGCTGATTGGGGTGGTTGTCCCGACACCAGACGGTCGACTTCTGGCTACTGTATGTTCCTTGGCAACAACTTGGTCTCATGGTCGTCAAAGCGTCAAGCAACTCTATCACGCTCCAGTGTAGAGGCAGAATATCGAGGGGTAGCGAATGTGGTCTCCGAATCATGTTGGCTACCTAATTTGCTTTTGGAGCTTCATTGTCCCATTCAGAAGGCAACCTTGGTATATTGCGATAACATTAGTGCCATTTACCTTTCAGGTAACCCGGTTCAACACCAGCGCACCAAGCATATCGAAATGGACATTCACTTTGTCCGTGAAAACGTTGCAAAGGGTCAAGTTCGCGTATGCCATGTCCCGTCTCGTTATCAAATTGCAGACATCTTTACAAAGGGCCTACCAGCGGTTCTCTTTGAAGATTTTAGAGACAATCTCAGCTTTCAAAAACAGCCCGCTATGACTGCGGGGGTGTGTTAAACAGAGCAATATACATGTGATATACACTGAATATACAACAGTATATATCACATGTATATCAGTGATTTACAGCACGTCCAGCCCAGCAGTGCAGACGTCCAGCCCAGCAGTGCAGACGTTCAGCCTTATCGGCAGTGGGCCTCTTGAGGCCCAGTACGACCAGCCCAGCACAGGGCAGCAACCAGCAAAACATTAGACAAAACCTTGTATATTAAGGAAAGTATATTGTGTGTATATTGTAGTATATTTGTTACCTAGATTAGGATATACTCTTACCATATTTAGGATATACACATACCATAATTGTATAGTTAGAATTATGGTAGAATAAGGTTTTAGAAATAGAATAGGAATAGGATTCTCCTATTTTGTAACTTGTATATATATATATTCAATCAATGAAAATAATCATGGGGATTATTTCTTTCACTGATGATCAACATAAAATGGATGTGCTTTAGTATGGTCCTTATACATTAGACTATATACCTCTAATACTGAAACAATGGACTGCTGGCTTCCAGATAGGGAAAGAGTCGATTAGACAGATGCCCTTATGGGTGACCTTTCAAAATTTGCATGTTCAATACTGGTCTATAGAAAATCTGGTAGAATTATAAGCTTCATTGGCAATCTTATTTGTACAAATAGGCTGACAACTGAAGATATGAGGCTTTTTTTATGCTAGAATGCTAATAGAAATTGATGTTACTCAGCCTTTACCTGAGCAGATGGTGATTGAGGAAGCCCATGATAAGAGTAGAATTCAAAAATTAGATTATGATTGGTGGCCAGAGTATTGCCAAGACTGTATATGCCTAGGACACATCACTCAAAAGTGTCCTATGAACAAAGCAACTGTTGAAAGGAGGGAGAAAGCAAAATGAAGAATTAGAAAACATCCTTAGCCCCAAACTCAATGGCAAGCAAAGGAAGGGCCAGATAAACAAGTTACAAATGATATTGCTCCTAAGACTGATAACACACTGCCTATGAATGCATCTGCTGGATCTGATAATGTGGTGCAGGATATCACACATGTGCAAGTGAATCAAGTGGAACCTGTTAATAAGAAGGGAAAGAAAAAGGTAACAACACTGAAGAAGAGGCAACAAATCATGAACAAATGGTACCACATATGCAATTTTTAGTTGAACTTCAAATAGATGGCCATCTTTCAAAACATAAATGACATTTGTCTATGGTTTGAACACAACTCAAGTGAGGAAGGAAACATGGGAGAGCCTGATATTGATATACACAACTATGGTAGACCCTTAGATAATACTAGGTGACTTCAATACTGGCTTATCAAGTCATGACAGAATAAATCGGGCACTTGTACACCTAACTGAAATACAAGATTTCTTAGATTGTGTTGAAGACTTGGGGGTGGGACTAGTAGGGGATGTGAGTACTCTTGGAGTAACAAGAGGGATGCAACAGTCAGGAATTATAGCAAGATTGATTGGGTACTAGGAAATCCATCATAGTTCCAGTCTTATGGCAAATTGGAGGCACTGTTTGATAATCCTGGAGTCTCAGATCATTCACCAATTATCCTGGATGCCTCTGTCAACTATACATCATGTCATAGACCTTTCAGACTGCTGAATGTCCTACTCAAGCAAGATAATTTTACAGACTTAGTGACCCAGATTTAGCAGCAACAGATATCTGCCACACTATATTTAGGGTCTGGAAAATGTTACAAATATTGGAAGCTCAAGCTAGGAAGTTGAATAAATAGATGTCACCTCTTAATACAAGGATTGAAGACTTGAGAATCAAACTGGTGACTGTTCAGGAGAGTATGAAGTCCAACTTATTTGATGTGTCCTTGATTGATGCTGAGAGAGATATACTAGTGCAATTGCAGAAGTGGGATGAATTACAAGAGTAGTGTTAAGACAAAAATCTAGAGCAACATGGATTGCACATGGAGACTCAAATTCTAAGTTTCTTCATGCTCATTTAAGGGCTAGATAGTCTAGAAATAGAGTGGGATCAATATGCAATGCCTAGGGTGAGAGAGTTACTCACCCTCAACTGATCAAGAAAGAGTTTGTAAACTTCTTCAAACAACTCCTAGGTAAAGATGCAATAAAAAAACCTTTGTCTTGACCCCACCATTTGATGTATATAAGGAGGGCAAAATGAGTGTGAGTTGGTCGGAGTTTGGTTGGACACGGGTTGACACGAAAATGGACTCAAAGTTGGGGTTGTCGGGTTCTTGGTTTTCGCCGAACAGTGGGTGTTTGGAGTGGTAGATGGGTAGTTTAGGGTGGAATTGGGTTAAGGCATTTTGTGGGGTGTTCTAGATGAGTTGAGGGTTGTGTTGGTGGTTGGGGTTAGGTAGTTGGATGGTGGCTAGGTAACAGAAACTGGTCGAGATAATGAGGTTATCGGTAAGAGGTGTTTTGCAGACTGTTTGGTATTGTCGGGATTGGACGAATATGTATGGGTGGTTTCGGTTAATGGCCTTTTGTGTAGTGGTTTGGGAAGTGTTTTGGTGTATGATGGTGAAAAGAATCAGGTGGTTGGCACAAGAAATGGACATGAGGTTGCTAAGTGCAAGCTCGGGTACAAACCAAACGAGGGTCAGTCGAAATGGACAAGGATAGAGATGCGAGGTTGCTATGGACAAGCTCGGGTTGACACCAAGTGAAGTAGGCTAATTGGATAAGGATTTGACCGAGGTTGCTAAGTACAAGCTCGAGAACAAATCAAGTGAGGGTGGCTGATGACCTTATGATAGTAACCGGATAGGCCCTTGGCTTGGGTTTGGTTGGATCACAAAAGTTCCAACTTCAACTTACACCGAGGGAAACCTTAGCTTGGGTTCAACTAGATCACGAAATTTCTAGCTAAACTTGCACCAAGGGTTTGACCCATAAAAGGATCGAGGTTCAGACCACAAAAGGACCGATTAAGATAAACAACACAAAAGTTGAATAACCTAGCAAAATGAGTAAAACTCAAATACTTTTCATAAATCTTCCACACCTTCTTACATCAAGTTCATGCCTCAATGGACAAACTACATGGACTAGTCGGCCAAGTGTGAAAGGAAATAGGTTCGGCTTAACTTGGAGAAAAAAAATGAATGCTTTCTAGACCACCCTTTTGTGTTATCCATGAAGATAAGTGCATAAACTAGTTCATGAATCTCATCCAAATGGGAAGGGGGGGGGGGATTCGGCCACCTCTTTATGTGTTCTAGGCCATTCTTTGTGTCTTCTATGTAAAGTAATGCATGAACTAGTTAGTTCATGAACTATCTTCTTGGAGCACGTTTGGAAGCTTCTATTTCTAGAAGATTCTCGGCCTAGTCACCATTTCTTATCACACGGCCTAGCCTAGTCATCACATCCTATTACAAGGCCTATTAATTATGTCCTAATGAGAGCTAATAGTTAAGCATGGAATTAAAGACAAGCTAAAAGAAAATAGTCTCAGCCAAGACCTACAAGAAAGCAGAAAATTAATGTTATCTTCTTGAGTCTTCACGCCCAATCTTCCACTCCACTCCATATTCCATTCCATTCTATGCATATCACCATATGACGGACGTCAATCTTTGGCACTCTTCTCAAGTCACCTCTCGGCTCATGTTGGGAGTTTACGCTCATGGCCTTTCTTTCATCACCATTGTTGGGGATGGACCTATCTCAACCCTGAACAATAAAAATAACTGCTACTTCTTGTGACTACAACAAATATCATCAGTACCTTACAGAGCTTTCCATGTGACAAGGCCCTAAGAATTGATGGCTTTCCTGCTGAGTTTTTCAGAGAATTCTGGCCTGTGATAGGCGATGTGGTAACAAATTCTATCCTGCAATTCTTTGATAATGGCAAATTACTAAGGAGTATCAATTGTGCAACTGTTACTTTAGTGCCTAAAGTAAGTGCCCTAACTATGTAAATGAATTTATACCTATTGCTTGTTGTTATACTATATATAAGTTAATTGCCAAGATTATGACTACTAAGTTGAAGACTGTGGTTGACTATTTAGTAGGGCCATCACAATCAACCTATATAGAGGGGAAGAATATACTAGGTAATGTAATAGTGGTACATGAATTGATCAATAAATTGGGAAGAAACATATGTCACCTAGGTGCTTCATGAAAATTGATATTAGGAAAGCCTATGACTTTGTAGAATGGGGTATTTTGAGGATAGTGTTGATAAAATTTGGGATTCCTAATAAAATGGTTGAATGGATTATGACTTGTGTTACAACAGTTAGCTATTCCTTGTTGATTAATGGGGGGTTGACAGAGGTGTTCTAAAAAAAAAAGGATTGAGGCAGGGTGACCCTATGTCACCATACTTGTTTGTCCTGGTGATGGAATATCTGAATAGGTCACTGAAACAACTAAGACACGATTATAACTTCAACTACCACCCCAAGTGTTTTAGATAGGAGTTGATTCACATTTGCTTTGCAGATGACTTACTCATGCATTGTAGAGCAGATAAGGGATCCATTCAATTGATGATGCAAACTTTTGAACATTTCTCAAATGTCTCTGGGTTACATGCTAATCTAGAAACGATATATTTTTATGTGGCTGGAGTTACTGATGTCTTTAAGGATCAAATCTTGTAGGAAATGAGGTTTACTATGGGTGAAATACCATTTAAGTACCTAGGAGTACCTCTTTCCTCCGGGAAGCTTACTATACAACAATGTATGTATGTGGTTGAAAATATTGTAACTAGAATCAGGTATTGGTCTTCTAAGTTGCTATCTTATAGTGGTAGGTTGCAACTTATTAAAAGTGTTCTTTTTTAGATGCAAACATACTGGGCTCAAGTTTTTCTTCTACCAAAAAAGGTGATTACAATTGTGACAACTGCTTGCAGAATATTTCTATGGACATGTAGCAATGAGAGCTCTGAGAATGAATTAGTTTCCTAGGAGACAATGTGCCTACCTAGATCAGTTGGAGGGCTTAACATTATCAACTCTGAACTCTGGAACAAAGCAGCACTTTGTAAGTTATTATGAGCTTTATCTCACAAGAGGAAGCATTATGAGTGAAGTGGATACATAGCTTTTATATCAAATCAAGGGACTTAAATGATCTTGACACACCTAAGCAAGCTTTTTGGCTAGTCAGGAAGATTTTTTATGCTAGAAAATGGTTTCCAAACACAAATCCACTGATGCACTTGAACCAGTTTGCAGTTAGGGGATCTTTCAGCATTAAGAAAACATATAACTCACTTATCCCTCAAGTCATTAGAGCAACATGAAGGAACTTGGTGATGTCTAAAGGTTACATGCCAAGGCATCAATTCATTACATGGTTAGCAATACAAAATAGATTTGCTACTGTGGGAAGATTGGCAAAGTGGAACATTCAAGTGGCCCAGAGTTGTGTATTATGCAACACATAAGAGGTAGAAATAATGGAACATCTATTTTTGGCTGCAGGTACTCCAGATTCATATGGTCTACTCTACTCAATTGGGTAGGCTCACCAAGGAGGATATGTACCTGGGCAGAAGAGGTGGAATGGTTATCATGACAGGTTAACAACAACAGTCCAAAGGAAATCATAATGGAATTTATTGCAGTTGCTGCTATTTATCATATCTGGGCAGAAAGAAATGCAAGAAGATTCAAGTTTAAGTCCACAACAAATATTCAACTCATTAGGGACATAGTCTTACAATTGAATATTAGAGGACAATATATTTGTAAATGGAATAGACTATTAGCTAAATTGAATAGATATCTTGTATAGGCTATTAGTTTCACTCTGTAATAGTTAGTAAAGTCTTTGAGAAAATAGGTCTATAGTCCAAAAAGAGCTAGATGTACAGAAAGTTCACTTGGTTAAATAAAAATCTTTTACTTTGACCAAAAAAATATATTCATGTGACTAAGGGAATGATAAGGTATGAGTTATGTGTTGCACCATATTCTTTGTAGGTAGTGTCTAAGCATGTAGATGTTACATCATGCAAATGTTAAGAATTTCTTATTTTGTGTCGGAACTTGAGTATTTGTGGTTTTGAGAGTGCCTGTGAAGACCATGTTGTTATTGTTGGGTTGTTAGCTGACCTTTAAACTTTAGGATAGCTCCATTTAGTCCCTTCCCGGGCTCTTCTAATGCAGAATGCTTTGTGCACCCGGCTGCCCTTTTAATTATGAATTGCAAATAACTTTATTACATTTATAATTACTTGATTGTTTGTGTATGTGTTTTTTCCAACTTACAAATATCTTAAATGATATTCTTATAGTTTTTATGTATAGTTCTTTTTTAGCTGTTTATAGTTCTACAAGTTGCATAATTTAAAATGGTAAGAAATTCTCAATGTATCCAGGCAATATGTTAATTCTTGGACTTGCAAAACTGATAATTGCATATTCTTATGAAAACTGTATCCAAATGATTTAGACCTTACTAGCATCGGAAATATTGGAGATGAAATGTTGTTGTGTGCTGACTTAAACTTGTGAGTATCTAATTGGATACACCACTTGTGAATAAACATTGTTTTTTATTAAAACGAACGGTTGAATAGGTTTCAACATTAGTACTTATTAAAAGAACACTTCAAATTAAATAAATTTTCTTCATCTTAATAAAAACAACAACATATATCTAGTATAATAACACAAAGTAGGGTCTGGGAAGGATAGGATATACGCAGACCTTATTTCTGCGCACATAGATTGTTTTTAATAAACTTTCGACTAAAAAATAATGTATTCTTAATAAATATTGTTATTAAATAATATATAGTATTAAGAGTATTTAGGTAATTTAATATTTTAATTTAGAAATTTCTACTTTTAATATAGTATAGATGATCCTAATATAGATAGATATAGATTACCACAAGACAAAAGACGTTATAGACTTTATAAATAATGAACGTGAATGCATGCAAACGGGGAGAGGATATAAGTATAAATAGGTTCTCTCTCCCTTTCATTGCCATTGAGGAGGTTGGAGATTTGTGGAAATTCTCTGATCTCCTATCTATCCTCAGGCAATGATTATTCAATCCCTCTCAGCAATATCAACCCTTCAGTTTTTTTGATCGAGGCTTCTTCTTAGAACAATCCTGAATTAATCCCTGCAAAAAAACAGGTAATATTTTGTGGGGATTTTTTAAATTTATTTAAAAGGGGAAGCTATATTTATAAGTTCTTTTTTTTTTTCCTAAATCTAAAATCAATCGAGGAATGGGTATGATTTCCCACAGAGTAATGTCAGGGTGTGATCAATTATGTGTGTGTTGCCCGGCAATGAGGCCGAGGTCCAGGCAACCTGTTAAACGTTATAAGAAGTTGCTTGCCGATATATTTCCACGAATTCCGGTTAGTCTGCTTTACTTTTTCCTCCTTTTTTGGTTTGTGTTTAACTACAATATCTTTTTTTTTTACCACACTCCCTTTAGACAGGCCTCTATCACATTAAAGTTCATGTAGCATAATGGGTTGTTTAGATTTTTAATAGGTGAATAATATGATCCTGACTATGTGGAGCATAATCTGTAATCTTTTGGCTTATAATGTTGTCAAGGTTAGGCTGGTCTTCTAGAGGGGAGAGTGTAGAAAATGTCCACAAGTTTAAAATATTAAATTTGACTTATGTATTGTATTAACGTATCATAAATAAATGTTAAAAGTAATGGTCGAAAAGATAGTTCAATACTGAAAACATCACATCCAAATTTACAATATCAATAGTTTATGAAATTAAGTTGAATTTTTCTAAATGTGTAAAAATAGCATGGTATTAGACATCCCAAAATAGAAAGAGTGAAATAGAATTGGGACTGAGAGAGTGTAAGTTTTCGTTGTGACCTTTCCATGGGATTCGACTAATAAGAAATCCTGAGGTAGTTTTCTAGTGAAAGGAATTGCATACTCGGCTTATGTTTTCCATAATGACTAGTGAAGCTCTACCCTTGATACAGATATCTTTTAAGTAGTTCTCCAGTGAAAAATAAAGCTATTAGCAATATCAGGAGGTTATTTTTTATGTTTGATATATTGAATACTCATATGTATTAGGCATTATTCGACCATAATTATTTTGTTTCTGACTAGGTTATCTAATTTAGTTAGTTGAGGAGAATCTTAGTAGTTAAGTTTATTGACTATCTGAACTCGGACCTTGTTGGTGAGGAACCCCATTTCCCCTTCCCCGTGTGTAATAAAAAACAATTTTTTTTTAAAATTATTTATTTTACATTTCTATGACTTCCTGATAGGGCAATAACTTACATGTCCATAACTTTTGACAGGGTGAAGAACCTAATGACAGAAAGATCAACAAATTGTGTGAATATGCATCAAAAAATCCACTTCGTATACCCAAGGTTGAGTTCCTAAGATACTACACATGGAGATTGAAGAGATGAAATTTTATGTTTTCTTGAATTTTCTGCATTTTATTATTGATTTCTGAATTTACAGCTTGTTTTTTCCTTAGAAGCAATATGGATTTTTCCTTATGCAATACATGGTTAAAATCATGAACTGAAATTTTGTTCAACCACTTTGCTTTGTGATTATTGGATAACTTTATTTTCAAGTTAGAGAAGAACTCTAATGTTTAAATTTTATGTTCAGATTACAACTTATCTTGAGCAAAGGTGCTACCGGGAACTAAGAAATGAGAATCTCTGGTCCGTGAAGGTAGTCATGTGTATCTACCGGAAATTGCTACAATCTTGTAATCAACAAATGTAAGTTCCTTGATCTTATTACAATGATATTAAAGGGTTTCTTAATCCTAAAAAGGAACAAAGAGAGAAAAGGAAGGAAATGGTGAATGAGTTCTTATCTTTCTTTTAGGTTATTGAAATACAAGATCTAAATTATTATAAACCACTTAGACATCAATTAGAAAAAGAATTCTTTCTACGAGCAGAGGCGGAGCAAATATATTGGAGTTTATGAGTTTTGAATTCTAGAAAATGCATCTTATTGGGTTCTTGATAGATTATATATACGTAATACGTGAATTTTAATAAAAAAATACAGGATTTGAGCGAAAACTACCGAATCTATATGCAAAGTGATAGATCCGCCCCTGTTTATGAGTGATTTCTTCCCAAAAGAAAGTCACACTAAATTTAACGTGTTCTTGATTCCAGCATTAGATGGTACGGGAGGTCTTTCCAAAACTGAATGTTGAGATTTTGAGACATGTTTTTGTAGTTTCATTGGTCGAGATGGAGGTCATCTCATTCCAGTGGAGTGGAAGGATAGGAGGCTCTTACAAGTGCACATGAGAGATTTCTGATGTAGTGTGTGTGGTAGTCTGAAGGATGTTAACAATGTTGGTATTCTATGGTACTTTATAGAGCAGTACGGGAAGTAATAACTATTACAAATGTTCGAAAGGATAAATAAATGGTCAATCTTCAAAACTACCGCATGTGTGTTGTGTCTTGAATCTTGATCACCTTGCAAAGCCAATGTTGAGAACTGCCGCAAGTTTGTTGTGTCTTGAATGTTGATATCCTGAAATCAAGAAACAACTAAATCTGGATGGTTACAACGTTGTGTGTTGAGTCGAGGATAGCCCTCTATCCTTAAGACAAGATTGCCCCGTATATATGCTTTTACGTTAGCGGGCAATAGTCTCCCAAGATAAAACAACACTATAATCTCAACACTACAAAGCCAATAGGTTGAGCCTGTCGAAGAAAACAAATATGACTCGACTTGCTGAAGATATGGAATAGGAAGGAAGAGTTCCTCTTTACTCTTCTCTTTTGTCTCTATGTATATAGTGTGTCTCTGTAGTGTATATCGTGTGTATACATTGAGGGTTTAGTCCTTTGTTTTCCGATCCTGTTTTTCTTTGAATTTCAGTCACTTTGCTTCGTGCTATTTTCTCCTTTGAAAATGCCTTGCCGTATTTTTTTTCCCGTTTTTCCAATGCTGAATTGATGTCTGTTTTTTCGTGTTTTTGCTGCCTGTTTTTGGTCTGTTTAGTGCCTGATTTCAGCCAGTTTTCAGCCTGTTTGCTGCCTCTGTTTTGAGCCAAATGAAGCTCAATATATAGCATGAGGAGGGGCTGTCCAACAGCCACAAACAAGGCTGTAATGGCCCTTAAAAGAGGGCTGTAATGGTAGGTTTTAATGCCATGAAAGAGGTGAATTAAGGTCATGAAGGAGGCTACTCAATTGCCCAACTAATGGGCTGTTAATAGAGGAGTTAATCAACCAAGTAATGGCTGATTAATGCCTCAAAAAACAGTCCCAACGGTAGGCTTTCTGCCTTCCGTCACCTTCCCAGAAACTCTGGGGACCAAACTGTAAATATTGAAACTTCAGGGACCAAACTGTACATCTGGCAGAGTTCTCTGGTCCAAAAAGATAATATTAGACAGCCCCGGAACCCGACGGGACGGGCGCACGGCGGCGCGGGTGTGGGCTTAGCCTTGAACCCAAGCACATCTAGGTCTTCCCTCCTTTAAACACATGGGATACCCCTTGGAGATCCAAACCCTTTACCACATTAGAGACTTATATAGAGAGCAATTCTTCCTATTCCCACCGATGTGGTAGATTTGTCCCACACCACATTTCCATGTCTCAAACACCTTACTTCGTGGACTAATATCTCTTTCATTTCTCAACGAAATTAGACGATTCTTGGCCCTGCGATCATCTACTCACTTCGTAGATCATGCATGTGCGAAGAGACAAGGTCTCCAACATGCGGAACACTAGTGTTTAATTCATCAAAGATGGGTGGACGCATCTCCCCGCCAAAGGCTAATTTCCAACAAACAGTGATGGGTTCAACTACTAGCTTGACTTAGGTAATGGTATAGTACTCATATTAAGGGGTCTTAGTGATGATAGAAAGCAAAGTTAGTTGTCTCTGTTGTAGTCCCAAAATATGTGGTTATGTCGAAAATTAAGTTCATTGTTTTCATTAGATAATTTTAGAACTGGTCAATCAGTCCACTATGCCTCAATCCTACATTACTTAGTTGAATATATGAATCCTTTATATTCATTTCGTTCTATTGGGGCCCATTTCTTTACAACACTAAGTTTTTGTTAAGTTTGGAACTAACGTTTATTTATCGTCTTTGATGGAAAGGATGTGGGTGACAATATTTATGGTTGCAATTTGTATCTTAGTTTGTGTCTAGGTAAGATGTTGTCGTTTTCCTTTTCCTGTAGATATTCCTGGGGGAAAAGCACCAGTACTTCTGTTTCATAACCTTTACGCTTTCAAGAAATGTGTACATGTCAGGGATTTATATGCTTTTTGTTGTTGTTTTCCATATGATCGATCGGAGAAAATCGACTAATTGCTAGACCAATGGAGGTCCCATCATTTTGTAACTGTTTTCTTCATAGAATGAATGCTAAACCATTGATATGTCTGCAGGCCACTATTTGCAGGCAGCTTTCTGAGTATTGTACACATTTTGCTGGATCAGATGAGGCATGATGAAATGCGCATAGTTGGGTGCCAAGCTCTTTTTGACTTCATAAATAATCAGGTCATTAGATCTTTTTTCAATTGTCCCCCCGACAGTAGTGATTGATGATATCCACCTTAGGAGTTCTCCTTTAAATCCGCAGCTTATCTTCTTCTATTTGACTGTGCAGGGGGATGCTACATATATGTTTAATATCGAAGGCCTGATCCCGAAACTCTGTCTTCTTGCTCAAGAGATGGGTGAGGATGAAAGAATGCTTCTTTTGCGCTGCGCTGGTCTTCAAGCCCTGTCTTCTATGGTAAACTCCCTGATATTATTCTATGCCCCTTTATCCAGGTATTAATGTCATAGTAAATAGTATACCATGTTTGTTGCCAATATATTATGAATATCAAGAGTTGTTTTGTGCAAAGTAAATATCTATTTTCAGTTGTATGTCCAAAAATATTATACAAATTAAAAGCTTTTCTTTTTGGGCCATGAGGGTAATTGCTGGGATCATCAGAACTGAAATATTTTCTTGAGATTGGAGAAAAAAATATTCCAGTCCTGATCCTAGCAAGTACACTAATGGGTTCAGAACTGGAATAGTTTTTTAACATAGTTAAGCTTGTGCACTAGTAATTTTGAATAATCACGTGTATAAAATAACGACAATAGTAATTTATGCATACAAATTCTTTCCTGATTTTCTTACGAACTCTTATATCATTCAACATCTGAATCATAGAGATCTGTTAACTTCTCTTTCTTATTCAAATTCTCTTTTCCCTGTTTCTCGGGGGATAGAAGGATCTATCACCTCCCAGTCTTTTCATCATGTGTCAGAAAGTAAATGCTTACGAATACAATGATGTTTGTGGTTAGTACTTTGCATTCAGGTGCACGCCCTTCTTTTGCTCCCTTTGCTAATTATGAATGCTAGTCTGATAAAGTGTTGCTTATGAGTTGTTTCATGGTGAGCTCTTGCACTTTAATGCTTGTTTACTCTCTTGACAACAATTTGTGGACGGGTTCTTTGTCGTGTCTCTAAAAATTGATAACACTCTTGGGTTCCTGAATGATCTGATAATTGCTTGATTCATGGAGCTCTTATTTTTTCTTTTGGCCATCTTGATTGAACTTTCACTTCTTCCCCAAGCTTCAATATCAAAGGAGAAAATGTCACTTCACCCCCAGTATGCTGAAAAATGTAATGCTTTCCAGATTTTGATATATTAAAATTGTAAATTTAGCACTGTGAGGAGTCTTATTTTGGAAATCCTTCTCTGCTACCTTGTTCAATCACAAATTCCTAAAGCCTTGTTCAGACCTGGTTTATTTTGATGCTTAACATTATGCTTCGAAGAATAAAGGCAATATATCCATAGTTTGCTGGAGATTGAATACTTTGGACCTAATGTATATGAAGGCCTTACAAATCCTTATGTCCTGATCCATGAATCAAGTTTCAGAGGACTCATCCAATTAGTTTCTGGAAGGTTCATTTATTTTCCAAGAACATGTGGGAAAGACTATTCGGAATGTATGAGAAAGGCTTGGTTCTTTCGCCTACAGTTATTGAACTCTCTGCTATCAAACCTTGGGTTTTGGTTGCAACAAGGACCGGAAAGATTCCTTGTAAATGTGTTATATTGCCACTGGTTGGTCTCTTTGGTTAAAAACTATTGGCTGAGTTTTAAGATCAGTACCATTTTGTATATATCTTGAAAGAAAGAGCAATATTCCTATCCTCTATATTTATAAAGACATTGCCTATGAATGATCATCAACAAAGATGGCATACCGTGCTTCGTTGTATCTTCTCCCTTATGCTTCGGAGGACTCTTTCCATTTCTCTAATTCATGAAATTTCTTTTCTTGTTAAAAGAAAGCTCTCATTTACTTGCGCATAAAGTTGGAATGAAGTAACAGTTTTGTGCAGCTATGTCAGCTGCTCCTTTGGGATAGTAGTTTCTCAAGGAATTTTATGTCTTTCTCATTATGCTGTCATATTATTTTAACCTCGTTCATTGAAAAAGAGACAAGATAGAAAGAAGAAACAACTGTGCTTATTTTATAATTTCCCTTTTTTGCATGATCTCCCAGGCATCTGGTTTGACTTCGTTTGGCACATTTAAGTTTCAGTTTATGATTTTTGTTTCTTTTGTACAGATATGGTTTATGGGCGAGTTTTGTCACATGCCAGCTGAATTTGATAATGTAAGTCCAACACCAATGATTTTTAAAAAAAATATATGTCTCACTGGTTAATTCATTCTTGATACTTAAATACAGGGACGGATTTAAGAGGAGCCGAGGGTGTTCACCCGAACACCCTCGGCAAAAAATTATATTGTATATATAGGGTAGATTCTATCTTTATATACATATATATTAACTTTTGAATTTCCTGAACAAATGCAAAAGATTAGCTCAAGTGGTCCAGGATATTCAAAATTGTATCCTGCATATTCTAGGTTCGATTCTCAGGGACAACAATATTTTTTATGTTTAGCTTTTGTTATTTTTTTCGAACCCCTTGACTGAAAATCTTGGACCTACCACTGCTTATATATACGTACATTTGTGCATGCGTGCTTTGTTAGTATTGTGTGTATATATGCATCTATATTTATTGTGTGTGTGTCCATATGTATATTTGAGTTACAATTCCACTGAAGAAGGTACTTCTTTCGCTAGTTGAACGAATTTTAGCCTAGTTAGGTCTAGCCAATTTCATTCATTTTCAGAAAGACCAAGGTCTACAATACACCTTCATTCAATTTTGTAGTGATATAGGGGTAGCATTCTTGTAAAATTGTGTATTGAGAGGTAGAAGAGGCTGAACCTCTTCTTATACAACAACAACAGGCCATTCTTGACAAAGGCAGACAGACATCAGTCTGGGTTCAGCAAAACATGATTAAATTGAGCAAATTACTTGGGGCAGATTTTAGGGGGCACGAAGAGGAATCCTTAGAATTTCTATTACAAGTCGATAGCTGCAAACAAGCTAGAAGGATGGGTGAGCACAGTGTTAGAAAGAAGACTAGATTCAAAGGGGCACAGGAGTTAAAAGGCTTAGTTACTTTTGATGTCAAATTCATGAGTAAGGGGAGGAAAATACTTACTATTGATCTATGCAGTTCAAACTAGTATTCTGGAATGTTAGGGGGCTGAATGATAGGGACAAAAGGAAAATTGTGCAGAGCTTGGTAGTTGACTGGAATACAGACATTATATGCTTCCAAGATACTAAACTTGAGGGGGACATTACAAACATAGTGAAGCTGGTCTTGGGAGGAAGATGGATCAGGTTTTCTTATTTGGAGGCTAGTGGCACTAGAGGGGGCATCTTATTTATGTGGGACTGTAGAAGCTGGAAGGGGGAGGTCCTAAAAATTGGTACCTATACTTTGACTTATAAGTTTGAGGCACGACTTCAAAACTTTTCTTGTCACATAACAGGGGTGTATGCTCCAAACAACTACATTGAAAGAAGATTAGTGTGGGAGGAGATTGGAGATGTTAGAGGACTGATAGAAAGGACTTGGGCTGTTTGTGGTGAATTTAATGTCACCAGATTCATCTCAGAAAAGAGGAATTGTAGAAGGAGAACAAGGGGCATGGTGGAATTTTCTGATTTCATTGAAGACATGAAGTTAATTGATCTTCAATAAGAAGATGAATCTTACACTTGGTGGTTTAAAGGGGATAATCAAGACATAGCTTCCATAATTGATCGGTTCTTTATTTCAGAGGAATGGGATGACAGTTTTAGTAACATAAAACATGTCCTATTGCAGAGATTGACATCTGATCACATTCCAATAGCTTTACAGGGGGTTCTTGTAATAGGAGCAAAAACTACTTCAAGTTTGAAAAGTGGTGGCAAGGATCAGAAGGCTTTAATGATAGAGTTAGAGTTTGGTGGAGCCCTTTCAATTTTTCAAGCAAGCTTGACTATATACTGCCTTCAAACTAAAACCTCTCAAAGAAAAGCTCAAGGATTGGAGTAGAAGTGAGTATAGTAACCTGTGTTCAGAGGAAGAAATTGCTAAGTGATATGGCGGTACATGATGAGGTGCTTGGAGACACAGCATTAACAGAGGAAGAAACAGTAAAGAAGGCAACTTTATTTATGGAATATGAGGAATTGATAAAAAAATGACGAAATCTTGTGGAGACAAAAATCCAAAGCACTGTGGTTGAAAGAAGGTGACAAGAACACCAAATATTTTTACAAGGTGGCCAATGCACACAAAATATTCAACAATATTGACCAACTGTTGATCCAGGGTGAAATAATAGAGGAGCTAGAAAGAATAGAAGGAGAAATTATTGACTATTATCATAAGTTGTACACAAAAACTGTTCAATGGAGACCTACTTGCCATTTTGCCAACTTTCCAGTCTTATCTGAGGAGGATAAGGAATCCCTACAAGGTAAATTTTGAGGAGAATGAAGTGCTAAGATGTTTGAAGTTGTGTGCTAATGACAAAGCTCCTGGTCTAGATGGTTTTACTATGAGTTTCTTCATCAAGTGCTGGGAGATAGTGAAACAGGACATCGTGAATGCTTTTAAAAACTTCTATGAACAAGAAGTTTTTGAAAAGAGTTTCAATGAAACCTTTATTGCACTTATTCATAAGAAGAAAGGTGTTATGGAACTAAGGGACTTTAGGCCTATCAGTTTGATAGGAAGCATTTGTGAACTATTCTCTAAACATCTGATAGAGAGATTAAAAGGTGTGATTTCAAAATTGGTGGATTCTCAACAAATGGCTTTCATTAAAGGTAGACAGATCATGGATGTAGTCCTTGTAGCCAATGAAGCAGTAGAATCTAGACTGAAGCAAAACAAACCTGGTATCTTGTGCAAACTTGACATTGAAAAAGCTTATGACCATATAAACTGGAGATTTCTTTTGAGTATGTTGGAGAAGATGGGTTTTAGCCAGAAATGGATACACTGGATTAGATTCTACATTTCAGCTGTTAGTTTCTCTGTCCTTATCTAAGTTGCTAGGACTCGGGTGCGGGTGTCTGATATGGGTGAAGATCCTTCATGATCTAAATGTTAAGATTCGGGGATACGGATCCACGTACGATACGGGTATGGGAATTCGGCTAAAAATAATTCAAATATGTAAAAATAGAGTTATAAAACCAAAATTATGAGATATTATGTGAATTACTTGAGGAGAAAATATTGTTCAAGAGGAGAATCTCGGAAGGAGATAAAAGGAACAGGAGTGACATTGAAATTTCTATATACAAGGTATTTCATTTTCTTCAATTTCACCTTAGCTTTTGTTTTGATTAAAGAAATCATTGAAGCTGTCCGGAATTTCTCCGTTGATTTTGGTCAAAGTACCCAAAATCGATTGACTAGATCGGGTATGGATCCCACACCCACACCCATGTCGTGTCGACACGAGTGTGATACTGAAAGTGAAGAGTCCGAGCAACATAGGTCCTTATAAATGGGTCCCCAGCAAGATTCTTCAAAGCACAAAGGGGTCTCAGGCAAGGTGACCCTTTTGTCACCTTTTTCTGTTTGTGATTACTATGGAAGGCCTTAACAATATGATCAAAGTAGCCAACTTGAATGGGTGGATAAAAGGTTTTGATGTAGCTAGAATTGGCAATGATAGTCTAGAGGTGACTCATCTACAATTTGCTGACGATACACTAATTTTTTGTGATGCTGAAGAAGATCAATTGAAATAAGTGATTCTGGTTCTCGTTGAAGGAATATCTAGTTACTCATCAACGGGAGGAAAAACTTTCTATATCCCATTAATGATGTTAAAAATATGGATCTGTTGGCAACTGTTTTGGGTGGTGAAGTAGGGGCTCTACCAACTATTTATCTGGGAATGCCTTTGGGAGCTAAATCAAAGTCTGCTGAGATTTGGAACAATGTTATTGAGAGATGTGAAAAAATGGCTAGATGGAAGACTCAGTATCTGTCTATGGGTGGTAGATTGACTTTAATCAATTCAGTTCTTGATGAACTTTCAACATACATGATGTCCCTGTTCCCCATCCTAACAGGGGTCATCAACAACTTGGATAGCGTCAGGAGAAATTTTTTGTAGCATGGGAACAAAGAAAAGAAGGGTTACCACTTGATTAAGTGGAAAGCACTTACTTGTGGCAAGAGATATGGAGGTTTGGGGATCAAGAATTTGAAAATTCAGAGTAAAGCTCTCAGAATGAAATGGTTGTGGAAGTTCACCCATGAGAATCAGCTCTTGTGGGGCAATGTAATTAGTGTCAAGTATGAACAAAAAGATAACTGGATGACTAAGGAAGTTGCAATACCATATGGGGTGAGTCTATTGAGATCTATTAGAGTATTGTGGAGTGAGTTGAGGTCCAATTCCAAGATCAAAGTGCTTGATGGAAGTAAAACTAGTTTCTGGAAGGACAATTGGCATGAAATGGGCAGTTTGGAATTGGTTTCCCAGACATCATCAGTATAGTGCTTTACCAATAAAGGAATATAGAAAAAATGTGGACACCTCAAGGCCGGAACATCATTTTTAGGAAACACATCAATGACTGGGAAATACAAAGAGTAGTTGACTTCTTCAGTTACAATAGAGCAGTTTGGTGGACTACAGTGAGGTAAAGATGTGTTATGGTGGCAAGGAAATAGCATGAGTATTCAAGGTCAATGCAGCTTACAAAAAGATGAATCACTCTAACCAGCAGAGAGTCAGCTAGCCTTGGAAACACATCTGAAAAATTAAAATTCCCCACAAAGTAGCATGTTTTGTGTGGTTGCTAAAGAACCAACCCTTACACAAGACAATGTGATGAAAAGAGGACTTCCTTTATGTTCCAGATGCATTTTGTGTGGAGAAACGGCAGAGACAGTTCACCATATCTTCCTTCATTGCAAGTTTATAACTCAATTGTGGAGAATTATTCTAAACCTCAAAGGCTTCTCTTGGACCATGCCTGGAAAGGTCACAGATGCTCTCACATGTTGGGAGGAAACATGCTTACAGGTAAAGGACAAGAGCAAATGGAGAATTGTCCCTGCCTACATCTGGTGGACAATTTGGAAGGAGAGATTCCAGATGTTTTGAGAATGTGGAGAATGGGTTGCAGAAGATTTAAGCTAAACTTTATCTTGCTTTTGTGTTTTTGGTGCAATCAGATCTACTCAAATGATACTGTCTCTATTATTGATGTTTTAGATTCAATATAGAAAGAGGACAGTAAGATTTAGAGTTGTGTTGTAAATATGGTTTCAGTACTACCTAAGTACTGTTTTGCTACATCTGAAATATAAAAGATACAGTTACCAGTTTCAAAAAAAATTGTGTTAGCTTTCATTTGTCTTCTCCAGACATATACCATTGTTTTTCAAGATTTGCTTTAAACTAGACTCTGAATTGTGATGTTCTAATTATTTGGTCTCTAATCAGTTGTGACTTTGGTGATTGGATTACCTTACTGCAATTTGATTTATTTTACTAGGTGGTGACTGTAGTTCTGGAGAACTGTGATGGCTCTAGGGATAACATTGATGATCTTAATACTAATAACCAAGATAAACAGAATTCTTGGAGGAGTGTTGTAACTGACAGAGGCCTTAATGTGACAGTGTAATTCCTCTTGCCATGGTATTTACATGTGTTATTTTGTGTTGGTGTTATTGATCATCTTACCACCACTTTCTCTATTCAACAGGGAAGACTCGAAAAACCCCAGGTTCTGGTCTAAGGTGTGCTTGCATAACATGGCCAGGTTAGCTAAGGAGGCAACAACTGTAAAGCGTGTTCTGGAGTCCCTATTCCATTATTTTGATAATGCTAGTCTATGGTCTCCTCATCATGGAGTTGCTCTTTCTATTTTGCTGGACATGCAATTCATTATGGAAAACTCTGGTGTTTGATCTTTCTCGTACTCAAATCATATTATGATATGTTACTTCTTTGGCTCAAACAGCCATTAGTCATCTTTTGTATCTTTATGCCATTCTCTTTCATAAAATGCAGGGCATAATACACACTTCTTGTTGTCTACTTTGATTAAGCACCTCGATCACAAGAATGTCATTAGAAACCCAGAGATGCAGGTAGAAATTGTTGAAGTTGCCACTTCTCTTTCTAATGTAACGAAGGTTCAGCCATCTGTGACAATTATTGGAGCATTTGGTGATATGATCAGACACCTGCGCAAAAGCATACACTGTTCCCTCGATGAATCAGACCTTGGTGAAGAGACAATCAAATGGAATAGAAAGTTTAACAAAGCTGTTGATGAATGCCTGGTAGAGTTATCTCAGAAGGTGAAATTGGCATCCTTTATCCTATAAAATTATGTTATTGCTAGTCGTGGTAGTTAAGAAAGCACACAATATGCCCTGTATGTTGAACAAGGTTACCAGTTTTGAGAAATGATGTTTGGTCAGAATCCTATTTTAGAAACAAAATCTTAAATGACGATAGCCTACTTGAAAAGAAGGGAGAGAGAGCGAGCAGAATGAGTGTGGATAATGTTAACTGTGGTACCTTTGAAAGACAGGTAGGAGATGCTGGCCCATTACTTGACGTGATGGCAGTGATGCTTGAAAGCATCTCAAATGTATCAGTGATGGTGAGAAATACAATGGCTGCTGTTTATCGTACTGCTCAAATAGTTGCATCCTTGGCAAATCTTTCATATCAAAATAAGGCAAGGAATGCTCTACTGTTTGCATAATTTCTTTTAATGATGTTTCTAACTCCTCGATCGGCATCTTTATTTTTCTTGTTTTCCCCCTTTTTCCTCTCAGGCTTTCCCTGAGGCATTATTCCATCAAATACTCTTACCTATGGTCTCTCCGGATCATGAAACAAGGATTGCAGCGCATCGCGTGTTTTCTATTGTACTCGTTCCATCTTCTGTTTGCCCACGTCCTGACTCTATCCATCCTCAATCAACAAAGGCTGCTGATCTTCAGAGGACGCTAACTAGAACTATTTCAGTCTTTTCTTCTTCAGCTTCCCTTTTTGATAAGCTCAAGAAAGAGAAATCTCCCTCTCAGGAAAATATGTGCCAAAAGGAGAAGACACTCAATAGTCAATCAAGGGTACATAACCAATCCATGCTGAAAAGACTAACATCAAGCTATAGCCGAGCTTATACAGTGAAAAGGAATTCATTGCCGGGAAGTGGTGAGGAAAAAGAGACTAGTAATATGGAGAAGGACCCGGTATGCATTAGAATGCAATTCTGTTTGAAAACCTGATGTCTACAGAATATGCTTCCTTTACTTCCCCTTCATTCATTTTATGTCAATGCAGGAGGGAATTTCTCTCAAGTTGAAAACCCGACAGATTAGCCTCTTGCTTTCTTCACTGTGGGTGCAGGCCATCTCTCCTACAAATGCTCCTGAGAATTATGAAGCAATAGCACATACTTACAGCTTAGTGGTGTTATTTTCACAAATGAAGGTGATAATACTGTTCTTGACAGTAGATTATTAATTTTCATCCATGATGTTCTCGACCCTTTGGGTGTGTTCGGTATGGAAGAAAACATTTTCCAATTTTTCATGATCGGTTGGTCAAAATGTTTTGTAAAATATTTTTCCAAGAAAAACAAGTTCCTTAAAAATGAGAAAATGATTTTATATTAAAAAAAGTGGAATATGACTTCCCTAATGGTAGTAGGGAAAACAAGTTACATAAGTGATATTCCAAGTTCATTGTTTCCTCCCCACCAACCCAACCCCCACCCCTTTACCATCCCACCCCCTGTCACCGCCTAACCCAACTCCCAAACCCATGCTACCCCTATAAATTTTTGATAGATTATATATAAATATTTTTGGGATAATATTTTCTTGCTTTCTTACCGAACTCAATAAGTAGAAACCAACTTGTTTTCCAGGAAAACATTTTCCTTGTACTGAACACACCCTTTTTCTTCTTCCATTTTTTTTTGCTATTCTGAAATATTTGAGGAGCGAAGACCGGGTTACTCATACTTGAGATATATTCAATGATGTCACATTGAATTGCTATTAGGTAGTTTGTACGTCAGATACTATTGACTCTTTCTCGGGTCCTTGATTTTAGATATTGCCTAGGTAATTAACTCTTCAGAAAATAGATTAGTTATAATGATATTGGGGCCGGCCAATTCGATTTCCAATTAAAGAACAACCGAGTATGTTATGTGAGATCTGGGATCTCATCAAGATCTTGACTACTAGTTGAATGCTGACCCTATTTTCTTTGGAGGGGAAGGGAGCGGGATTGTTGACCGGGAGATTCTGTATTTTCATTTCAATCTAGTCCTATCTCTTCTTCCAGAAATCCAGCCATGAGGCACTTATTCGAAGTTTTCAGCTGGCGTTATCATTGAGGAGCATTTCGATCGGAGGAAAAGGTATTACACAAGGATTGAATTTTCAATTTCCTAAAGTTCTTTATTTTTCCTTTTATTGTTTAATAAAACTTCATGATTTGCAGATGTTTTTATAAAATTCATTTATTCTGTGCAATTGTTATCAAACAAGTAAAATGTAGTTCATTAGTGACATATTTTCTTGTACTGCCTTCTGTCATCTTTCTTGTGTTTGCAGAGTCATTACCACCCTCTCGTCGCAGATCACTATTCACATTGTCAACATCTATGATTATATTCCTATCAAAAGCCTACCACTTTCTACCTCTTGTCGCTTCTGCTAAGGCAGCATTGACAGATGAAACAGTAACATCTTTGTTTCTATTTACTTATTTTGCAGTTGTTGTTAACAAAAGTTTATCTGCTAAGTTTTATATATGGTAATTCAATTTGTTGTACCTCCAACAGGTTGATCCATTTCTACAATTGGTAGATGACTGTAAGCTGCAAGCCAAAACGGTCAAATCAGACGATGTGGTGAAAGTTTACGGTTCAAAAGAGGATGACGAAGATGCCCTTAAATCGCTTTCTTCAATAGAAGTATCAAGAAACCATTCTACGGAATATTTTGCTTCGATGATAGTGGAGTGTTTAAGGAGTTCATATAATGTAATGATTATATTCTCCTCACATTATGTGATGCAATGTTAACTTATATTTGTATATTACATATTCTTGACTTTGACCTATTTGCAGAATCAGACATCTATTATAAAAGATCAGTTGCTAAAAGATTTCCTTCCGGATGACGTTTGTCCTTTGGGAGCTCAGTTAGTTACAGAAATACCAAGGAAGATGTACCAATGCGGTTCAAAAGATGACAAAATTTTGAATGAGGTTGTTGGATCAACTCCTTCCTAATCTTTCTTCTTCTCCTCTACTCCACTATTACTTAAATCTGTCATTGAACATACAGGATGTGGACCCAATACTCACAATCTTAGAGGACCAACTTGAGAATAATAACTTTCCGGACTCAGATTTGACTCCTCAAAATGCTAGCCTTCTGAATGTCAGTCAATTCCTAGATTCGGTACGTCACTGTTCTGATTTTTTTTGTATCTGCAACCAACCTTTTAGAAGGGCTTAATACCTCCTAATATGTTGAGATCTTTTGCAGATTCCCATACAATTTGCTTTGCTTAGTAAACTATTAAGGTTTTCTTGTTACTTTTTTGTGAAGAGTTTGCTATATGAGAAGCTAGAGTTCAATATACAACTACTCAACTAGGCAGCAAAAGTTACCATCTTTTGTGCTTTTCAGTCAGTTTGTCAAGAAAAAGAGGCAGGATACTTGATTGTTGGGGCCTCAGAATGGGTAATATGACTGGGTAGGTTGGGGGGCTAAAGAATCAAGGGAAGATAACAGGGAATACAAGGGTTGTTATTGGATAGGGTGTGAATTGTTACTCTGAAACTTGAAATCTAGGAATTGCTTTAGTGAGTATATCTGTTGATTGCTGTCGTGTGGGTGTATAAACCACTTCGACAACCCTTTTATTCTATCTTTTCTTTATGAAGTGAAGATCAATCTCCACATGTTTCGTCTGATCCTGATGTAATGGAGTCTCCACAACACTAATGGTTGCCTGATTATTACATGGTAATTTCCATGTCGTTTAAGGTGTCAAATTAAGTCCTTTCATGAGTCTTCTTATCCACATTTTCTCATATATTACACATGTTAGAGCTTAAAATTCGGGTTTTTGCACTGTTTCTGCAACAATTGGCTGGTTAATCTTTTCATGGACTTATTTTCCCAATTCTTGTCCTGCCCTATTTCCATCCCTACGTCTAGGTACTTTATACAAGCTTATAATTTTAGTTAGCTGCTGCAGTTTGGTAGGTTTGGCTGCAGTACTGTATTTACTGCTAGAGAGTTGAAAATTATCCCATCTAGCTAGTGCTTTGTTTCATGCTACTCAGAATTCCATCAGAAATTTAAACATTAGGATATTTGTTCCTACCAAAAGCAGCAGACTTCATGAACGTCCACATTTGTTCTATTTCTTTTAATTCTTAAAATGGTTGAAACTAACAGATAATCCATGGTTGTATTTATTTTTGTCTGATCTGGTGTGCTTGTAAAGGGCAGCCCGGTGCACTAAGCTCCCGCTATGCGCGGGTTCCGGGGAAGAGCCGGATCTGGTGTGCTTGTAATACTGAGACAATGCCATGTGGGGCAAGTCATAGCTACCTTTTCTAAAAATTATTGCTGCAAACTTATGCAGGTTTCGGAGACAACAAATGAAGTAGGAAGACTTTCTGCGTCAACCTCAGACATGACATACAGGGATATGGCTGGCCATTGTGAGGCTCTTCATTTGGGAAAGCAGCAAAAGATGTCTCATTTGATCATCTCCCAACAAACTCATGAATCCTTTGGATTCTATGGACAGGTAAATCTAAAGCAATCTTGTCTCTGTGGTGATGAGAAATGCCATCCAGTAAGTATCAAAGAATCATGTTCTTTCTGTTGTTTCAACATTTTCAACTTGCTACCACTTCAAAGTGTTACAGATTGGCAAATATTATATAGATTCATTATATAACGCTGGAGTGTGTTATATGTTTTTGCTAACCTAGTATTTGAATATATATTGCTTGAATAACGTTGCACCCATTTTTCCTTTCAACAAAACTCACGCCGCATGATTTAGAAAAGGTCTTTTTAATAAGTAGGCTTACAAATTGGTATCGGTGGGTGAATAAGTAGTTTACGTTTGATAATGCCTTTATACTGGGGACATCTCCAGTATGGTTAGTTCCTAGTTTGAGGCCAGCAGATACAGTCTCAGCAGTTTATTGTTCCCAACTTCCTTCATCACTTTTAAAACTGGAACCCTATCACTAAAACACATGAAATTATGATGACTCAATGTGAACAACAAAAGACAAGGATAGGTTGTTGTCAAATGTGCATCCAACTTAGCATGATTACTTCAAAAATGGAAAATAGCATATTACCTTTCATGATAAGATGAGACTGAGAATTGGATATGGTTTTGGAGTTTTCCCACTACAGCCCTGTAATAGGTCGTTTTAAGTAACTAGTTATTTGCTTCCGTACGTAATTTCTCATAATCTTCTAGTATCTCTGGAACATCAGATGGTAGATGTAGGTTGAGGTTAAGATTTTCCTTCTACTGTTGCAATATTTATTCGATAGACACAGTTTTTGTTACCATCTCATTGGATTATGAAGTGATAACTCTACATACAGATATATATAGTTTTCAGCTCTTGAACCATAAATGTCGCAGGTTGAACATTCACATGTCAAACATGGATGTGAATCCATTATGCCGAGTCCTTCTATCAAGGTCTCTCCAACGTCATGTGCAACAGAATTTCAGCGTAACCCCAACTTATTTGTGCTTCCAGCTTCAAGCCCATTTGACAACTTTTTGAAGGCTGCTGGCAGTTAATATACCATCCTACATGACTCTATTTTTTTTGAAGATTTTGCCAGGCTCAGAAAACCCCTGGATCTCTACTTATCGTCCAACTTTGCATCGTTCTGCTACAGATCTGAAAGCAAAATTTGAGTTTACCCGACAATTATATAATATAATGTGAAAAACTAAGCACTTTGAAGTCGAGGGGATTATCGGTGATTTAATTCTTGTATGTTTATTCATGATATAAAACAGCTGTGTCCAAACTTCATTGAACGGGCAAATTTTTGTATAGAATTTTAGTGAAAGAATGTGAGATTGTAGGATATAGGACTTCATGACTTCTCTGTATTGCGCTTGGCAAATCTGATATCTTACAAATGTACATATTAATGTCTATAGCAATAATTTTCAGGAACGAAGGTACTTAGTTAAAATCTCTTGCTTCATCTCTCTCCGTATAAAACATTATATTCTTAGGTTAGATAACAGAAGTAGATATTGTTGGAAATTTGTCTTTGGTGGGGAGGTTCGTCCACCCATATTTAATGAATTAAACACTATGGTTCCGCATGTTGGAGGCTTTGTCTCTTCTCACGTGCATAATCTACTAAGTGAGTAGATGACCGTAGGGCCAAGAATCGTCAAATTTCGTTGAGAAATGAAAGAGATATTGGTCCACGAAGTAAGGTGTTTGATGCATGAAAATATGGTGTGGGACAAATCTACCACATCGGTGGGATAAAATGAAGAATTGCTCTCTTTATAAGTCTCTAAATTGGCTAAGGGTTTGGGACCCCAAGGGGTATCCCATGTGTTTAAAGGAGGGAGGACCTAAATGTACTTGAGTTCAAGGCTAAGCCACGCGCACCGCCACCCACCCGTCCCGTCCGGTCCGAGTCTCGGGCTTGGGTCGTGGGTCTTGGGCTTCTTATGGTATTATCTCTTTGGACCCCAAATTGTTTAATATTTACTGTTTGGTCCCTGGAGTTTTTGTAATGTTGAATTTGGGAACAACGGAAGGCAGAAAATTTCTGCCTACCGTTGGAGTTGATTTTTGGGGGCGTTATTGTGCATTTACTTGGCTGATTAACTCCCTCCATTACTTGGCTGAATTACTCCCTCCTTCAATGGCCATAAACAACCATTACTTGGCTGTTTACTCCCTCCTTCAATGGGCCATTAACAGTCATGTCTTGGCAGTTGAGAGGTCTCCCCTTATGCTATATATTGATGCCTTTTGGCTCAATTGTGTGACATAGAAAAATACAGAGACACAGAAATGAGACTACAATATAATACACAGACAAAAGAAGAGAACAACCGAAATTCTGTCCACAAACAGTGAACAGAAAACTCAATATTCTTCCTTCATTTTCCGTTCTTCAGCAAGTCGTTTCGTATTTGTTTTCTTCGTCAGAATCAACCTATTTGCTTTGTAGTGTTGATTAAAGTGTTGTTTTATCTTGGGAGACTATTGCCCGTTAACGTAAAAGCATATATACGGGGTAATATTGTCTTAAAGACAGAGAGTCATCTCTCTACTCAGCACACAGTTGTAACAATCCAGATTTAGTGTTTTTTTATTTCAGATTATCAAGATTCAAGACTCAACAAGCTTGCGGCAGTTCTGAACATTGGCCTACTTGTTTATCCTTTCGAACACTTGTAATATTTATTTACTTTTCGTACTGCTTTACATATCCAACAGATATTGTTAGCCTAGTTTGATATGCTTCATTAAGTTCTTTCTTCTTATTTTGGATTGTAGGCTAATATGCTTCACTAATCTTTTTTCTGTTTTGGATTGTATATTATTTTTATTTTAAGAATTTTGCTCAAAGAAACTTGTTAAATATATTTCGCTATCAAGTGATATCTGTATAAGAATTCACTCAATAAGCACACAAGTTCTATAAAAACCTTTTTATCCATAGCAAATAGAGCAGCCTGCTAACGTGGGATATTTTGTATACCGGGCTATCCTTTTTTATGTTGTGAGAGAAACTTTTATCCAACAAGAGCAACATCAAATATTTTACATTTTGTTCTAAAAATATCAGTATCAATCACTATCTTACTACAAGAATTAATCACCATTTTCAAAATTACGTGTGTCATGGTTTATCAATTTTCAGCCAATAGTGTTTACCTCTAATTGTAATACATGAGATCCATGATCCTCCATAGATAATGAAAGAAATAATCCCCTTGATTATTTTCATTAATTGAAAAGCTATATATACAAGTTACATATTTCCATAATAGGAGAATCCTATTCCTATTCTATTTCTAAATCCTTAATCTACCATAATTCTAACTATACAATTATGGTAAGTGTTTAACACTAATTAAGGTAACATTTACACTACAATATTACATCAATATACACTCCTAATTTATTACAACCAATACTGCCCGTGATGGGCTTCAGCTACTGCCGAGGCCCACTGCCTTGCCTGTCCACCCATCGCTTCAGCCCATCGCCGAGGCCTTCAGCCATCGCCGAGGCCCCCGCTTTGCTGTCCAGCCCATCGCCGAGGCCCTCGCCGCCACCCATCGCTTTGCCTGTGATATACACTGCTGTATATTGGGTGTATATCACAGGTATATTACTCTGTTTAACACACCCCGAAGTCATAGCGGGCGATTTTCGAACGCTGAGACTGTCCCTAAAATATTCAAAGAGAACCGTTGATAGACCCTTTGTAAAGATGTCTGCAATTTGATAACGAGACGGGACATGGCATACGCGAACGTGACCCTTTTCAACCTTTTCACGGAGAAAGTGAATGTCCATTTTGATATGCTTGGTGCGTTGGTGTTGAACTGGGTTACCTGAAAGGTAGATGGCACTAATGTTATCGCAATATACCAAGGTTGCCTTCTGAATGGGACAATGAAGCTCCAAAAGCAAATTACGTAGCCAACATGATTCGGAGACCACATTCGCTACCCCTCGATATTCTGCCTATGCACTTGAGCGTGATAGAGTTGCCTGACGCTTTGCCGACCAGGAGACCAAGTTGTTGCCAAAGAACATACAGTAGCCAGAAGTCAACCATCTGGTGTCGGGACAACTACCCCAATCAGCATCCGTGTAAGAGACAAGTGTGGATGTAGATGAATGATACAAGTGCAACTCATAGTCCAGTGTCCCCTGAATATACCGAATGATGCGTTTGATTGCATTCATATGCTCAACTCTGGGATCATGCATGAATAAACACACCTGCTGAAACGCATACGTAATATCCAGTCTGGTAAAGGCAAGATACTGGAGGGCCCCTGCAAGACTGCGATAGCGGGTCGGGTCCTCGTATGGTGCACCTGCTGCGGCACTCAGCTTGGGGTTTGCATCAACTGGCGTGGAAGTGGGCTTACAGGATGACATCCCAGCCCTCTCTATGATCTCAGCAGCATACTTTCGTTGAGACAAAAACAAGCCACATGAATGACGCTTGACGGCAATCCCAAAAAAATAACTCAAAGGCCCTAAGTCTTTCATAGCAAACTCAAAACTGAGCATGGTCATGATAGACTGGCGCAAGTCATCGGAAGAGGCAGTCAAGATGATATCATCCACATACAACAGAATGTAGGCCAAGGACGAACCACTACGGTAGATGAACAATGAATTATCTGACCTGCTGTGAGTGAACCCAATAGTTGAAACAAAGTCAACAAACCTCGTGTACCAGGCCCTTGGAGACTTCTTAAGCCCATATAAGGACTTCTTCAACAAACATACATGATGAGGACGGTTTGGATCCCTGAAACCCAACGGCTGATGCATATAGACTGTTTTCTTGAGATCACCATGTAGGAAAGTATTCTTGACATCTAACTGATGAATAGGCCAAGTCTTCGAAAGAGCCAAGCTAAGCACAGTGCGAATAGTAGCGGGCTTGACCACCGGACTAAACGTCTCTCCACAATCTATCCCAACCTGCTGAGTCATACCATCACCCACAAGCCGCGCCTTATGTCGAGCAAATGAACCATCTAAATTTTTCTTATGAGCAAAAATCCACATTGACCTGATAACATTAATACCATATTGACGGGGCACCAACTCTCACGTCTTATTATCAATAAGAGCAGTATATTCATCAGTCATATCAATTTTCCAATTAGGGTCATTTAATGCGGACACAAGATTGCGGGGCAAGGGGGATTTAGAGACATCAGAATGTAAATTAAAATATCTTTTAGGTGTAAAAATACCCCGCTGACTACGAGTGACCGGTCTATGACTCGAGGAAGAATTGAGGGAATTTTGGGAATTTTCTGGGCTCGGGACGGACTGGCACTGCCTGCTGGCCCAAATCGGAAAAATGACTCATCAACTGGACCAGTTCCAGAATTGGGCTGGACTGGCCCAATTGCTGGGACTGATCCAGTCACTGGAACTGCTGGCAGATGCGTGGGTCCGGTGGCGATGGGCCCATTGGAGGATTTTGGGTGCGGGAGATGTCCGAAAAATTCGAATAATATCTGGGATATTTGGTCATCCAAAAAATTATACGACTTAGGCTCGGGAGTATGAACTTTCGTAAAAGGGAATTGGGTTTCATAAAAAATGACATGGCGATTAATTATGATTTTCTTGGAGGATAAATCAAAACACTTATAACCACGATGATTCGACGGATAACCCAAAAATGCACACGGGGTAGACCAAGCTTGAAGTTTGTTAATTGTGGTGGATGGGAATAACGGATAACACAAGCACCCAAAAATTCGAAGATGAGAATAAGAAGGGTTCTTATTATATAGGATTTTGAGGGGGGAAAAATATGTCAGACCTTTAGAAGGAATTATGTTAAGAAGATATGTGGCAATTTGTAGAGCATGATGCCAAAAATATGGAGGTATGGAGGCATGAATTAAGAGAGTTCGGACAATGTTATTTATGGAACGAATTTTGCGTTCGGCTTTCCCATTTTGTGAAGCTGTATGAGGACACGAAAAATGAAAATTTATCCCATTATTAGCACAGAATTCCCGAAACTCCCTATTGTCATACTCTTTCCCATTATCATATTGAATATTTTTTATTTCTCTTTCGAATTGAGTACGAATGAACGCTCTAAATTTGATGAAGACGGAAAACACTTGTGATTTATTCGCAATTGGAAACGTCCACAAAAATCTAGAATAACCATCTAAAAAGAGAACATAATATCGATGACCTAATGAACTAAGAACAGGAGACGTCCATAAGTCGCTATGAATAATATCAAATGACATTGAAGTATGAGAATTGGAGTCTACAAATGTCAACTTAACAATTTTCCCTAATGAACAAGACTGACAAAGTGGAGTACGACTCGTACCCTTACAGGAAATAAAGCTATTTTTATCTAAAACTGATAAAATAGAAGATTCCGGATGACCCAGACGAGCATGCCACATGGAGGGAGAGATGGTCGCAAGGCGATGGCAAGGCTTGACTCGATGGACTGAAACCAGGCATGATAGGATACAGATCCCCCCTACTATCACACCTCTTGAGATGACTCCCCGTCTTGAAATCCTTCACAGAGAAACCAAAAGGATCAAATTCAACGGAAACAGAATTGTCAGTAGTGAATTTTTGGACAGACACTAAATTTTTAATCAATTTAGGAGCATGTAAAGTATTTTTCAAGAGAAGGTGTGGATTGGGGGAGACAACGTTTTCTGACCATAACCCTGAATTGGAATAGAGTTGTCATTACCAACAATTATACCCCGAGGGATGCTCAAATTGGAATAAGAGGAGAGAGTACCTGATTCAGAAGTCATGTGAGTAGTGGCTCCGATGTCCATATACCAATTTGGGTCCGGTTGAGTCAACCCCAACGTGTGCATCGCGGCCTCAATATCAGTCTGAGTGGGGCCTGCTGTATGATGGGCTTACGGAGGTTAGGGCCCAAGAACTCCTGTCCGTGATGGAGCTGGGCCGTAGCTGCTGGAGCTGCTGCTGTTGGGCCATCGCGATGGCCGCCACCGCCGGGTGTTGGGCTCGAATTGGCCACCGGAATTTGCCTAAGTAGAAGAGTTGGCCCACGCCCATCGCCTCACCCCATCGCCATGGGCCCCATTGCTGGGACCAGGGGGGTGGTGGGCCACTGTTCCCTGGATGGGGCCCACTTTTCCCCCGCGGTTTTTGTTATTATTCTTGCGATTAATCTTGCCGCCACCATGATTATGGTTTTGGCCCGAATTATTAACAAAACCCGAAGAACGAGGAGAGGACGCCACCATGACGACGGGGGTTGCTCCGATAGCTGCCTTTTTAGCCAAACTGGCTTCTTCCAAAGTAAGCATGGAGCGGGCTTGATAGAAGTCGGGAAGAGGGTTGCTTTGGCGAAGGAGAGTTCCAACACCATTATAGGCCTCCAAAAGACCGGCAACCAACTGTAAAACGAGACGATTATTAGTTATCGGTGCGCCAACATTACGGAGTTAATCTGTCAACTCCTTGAGTTTCTTGCAATATGCAGAAACGTTTGGAAATTCGTCCATTCGAACTAGAGAGAATTCCTGCTCGAGTGTGACGACACGTGAATATTGGTTGTCTTGGAATATGTCACGTAATCTATTCCATGCAGCCATAGCCGTGGTATCCGGTTCAATAATCGTCTGTAGAAGGTCCACCGAAATAGTGGCGTAGATCCACCAGAGAACGGTAGCATCAAGAGTAATCCATAACTCAGGATCCTCCGCAGGAAGGGGTCTAGCGGGAGGAATGATGTGATGAAGAACTTGATAAGAGATAGCGTGAATTTTAAACAACTCCGCCCACGTCGCATATTGGACGTTTTCCATCTCAAGGACAATAGGGATACAACTCTTGATATTGGAAACCATGAGGGCAGGGTGATAATTGTTCTTAGACATATTGAAAGAACAAAGAAGGAAGGGAAATTTAAGAGAGGTGTTTTTGAGAGCGGAAGATGAATTTTGGAAGAGAAACCCGAGGAGGGGGGGTGGGGTGTCTCGGCCAAAATCAAAGAGAGGACAAAAGTTGAGAGAAAAACTTTTATTTAGACCTAGTCTCTTGATACCATGAAAGAAATAATCCCCTTGATTATTTTCATTAATTGAAAGGCTATATATACAAGTTACATATTTCCATAATAGGAGAATCATATTCCTATTCTATTTCTAAATCCTTATTCTACCATAATTCTAACTAAACAATTATGGTAAGTGTATAACACTAATTAAGGTAACCTTTACACTACAATATTACATCAATATACACTCCTAATATATTACAACCAACACTGCCCGTGATGGGCTTCAGCTACTGTCGAGGCCCACTGCCTTTCGCCCAAATTGGCCGCTTTCACCATCGCCGAGGCCCTCGCCCAAATTGATCGCTTTGCCTGTGATATACACTGCTGTATATTTGGTGTATATCACAGGTATATTACTCTGTTTAACAGATAAGAGTAAATGAGGTAGCAATATTGAACCGAGGACGTAACCAATATTTTTAATAGTGTGGCTATGGTGACTATCTGCTCTATTATCTCGCGTCTCAACCAACTTTCTTTTATCTTCAAATCTCTCTTTTAGTTTTACCTGTGAGGAACTTATGTTTTATTTTATATAATTTATACTTTCAGAGTGAATTTATTGAATTCATTTCCCTTCCCTCCGCAAATCGTTTACCAATAGATTTTAATCGTAATTATGATATATCACTTCTTTGAATTAAAAAAAGATATCATCTTTCTCATTGTGTTTAGAAGTTTACCAAATTCAAATTGCTTCTATGTAAATAATGGATTTTGGGTCTAACTCAATCCAAAAGTTAGCTTGTAGGTGAGGATTGTCCAAGTCCATATAAGGAGTTCATGTTCCCATTCCATATCCGATGTGAGACTCTTAACACTTTCCCGTACGCCCAGAAGATTTTTTAACGGGAGCGTGAATAATATAATTTGGTGAACGAAGAATTTGAATGGGTCTGACTCTGATACCATGTAAAGAATGGATCTTGGGCCTAACTCAACCCAAAAGATGGATCTTGGACCTAACTCACCTCCAAAAGTTAGTTTGTAGGGTGAGGATTGTCCAAGTTCATATAAGGAGTCCATGTTCTCATTCCATATCCGATGTGGGACTCTTAACATTTTACATGGCCATAAAGATTTTAATGTACACCAACATTGGTCCAACAGTAAGGATGATCCGAAGGCAGACCAAGCAAGAGAAAACATCCTAAAGTGAGCACATGAGAACAAACATCAATATCGAGCAGGAACTAACCATGTACACTTTATAAGAATCAACATAGAATAACAAGGAAATTAAGAAAGCTATAAAAGGAAATCTAGAAGAGATACAACTTTAAATCTATAATTAAAACAATTGATAACAATTTAATGTTATCTTGAAGTACTCAAAACAGTAAATCAGAAAATAAATGAAACATAAATTTCCTAGCTCAAGTTTCTTGTGTGTCCTTAAGAAATTTAATCCTCTCACAATTGCACGGTATTGGATTAATTCCTCCCAGAATAAAACGGGAAATTATTCTGCAATAGCGGCAACACAAAGTGCATAACTTCAACGAACTCAAATGGGGCAGCAAATCACACTGGACACTTACGTTTTGCTTTTGAAACGATGCAGAAATGCATAAGAAAGGAGAGGAAAAAGCGATTATTTTCAGCGTGTAAACTGAGGCAAAACCTAAGAATTTATAGCCACAAATTTGGGTATGAACAAGTGCGGAAGTGCTTGTTCATCAAAGGTAGTGTCTGTTACCGTTTGGGAATTAAACATTCAACAAACTTTTTAATTTAAATTCCATGCGGAAATTATCAAGGGAGAATAAATAATGGAATTTAGAAATAAATTTGGTCCAAAAAGATTATCAATCAATCAGATCATTTGACCTAATCCAAATTTGAAGTCGAAGTAGAGCTGAGTGACTCCGATGAATCAAATCATTTGACCAAATTCAAATCTGAAGCTGAAGTGATGAACAACAACAAAACGAGGGAAGAGTCTCTTTTCAACTCTTTATAAGATAGATGTTGTGCTTCTATATATAAGTACTCAAGTCTTGCTTTCCCCCACCAATGAGGGACAAAGTTCACTTGTAAAACGTAACTTTTCAAATTTCATTTTCCGCCATTTCAAAATTCACACTACACCCATTTTTAAATTCCATGTATTTAAAGCCCAACAATCCCCCACATAAATGGGGAATGACTATGTGATGCATTAAAAAACTGTGTGATTTGCAAGTAAGGGACTTCACATATTTTCGATCCGAGGAAGGAAGCTGAAGAATTCAATCAACCAACAAAATATCAAACTAAAGAATCCCCCTCTCCTTACAGTCAAGTGGTTGAACGCCCCTCTCCTTAGAGTCAAGTGGTTGAACGTCCCTTTTATTCAAAACATGAGTGTTCATATATTACGGACGGATTCATGATAACCACAATGAAATATCAAGAATACAATAATGAATTAGTAATACAAACATGGTATATCATGCTACATGTAATTTTGGGTCATCATGAATTAGAAAACCACCATGGAATATTTCAAAATGGATAAATGAGATACAAGAACTTAAGGAAGATATAGAAGTCATTTTCACTCACATGTTAAGACAAGGGAAGCAACTGGCTGATGCTTTGGCAAATCAAGCCCTTGATAAGGATTCTTTTCAATGCTTAAGCTTTCAAGAGCTTGAAGTGGACAAAAAGAGAATTCTTAATAGTGACAAGTCACACATTCCATATATGAGGATTCGAACCATTTAAAGACAACATGGAGCAATTGCAGAGAGGAAAACAACACAGATCCAAAGCACTTGGAAAGGCATATTCACATTTATTTACAGGTATATGGTACATGAAAACAAATGAAGGGAACAAAACACACAAAGAATACACACAAGTTTATATGGAATATCAGTTATATCAGGTACAAATGGCATACACTGGATATAAAGAGAGAAAATTACCTAAGAAAGATGCAGAGATGCCATTGGAGCTCAAGACAGGGACGAAAAGTAACGGACAACTCTGGTGGCCACACAACAAAAGATATTGAACAAATCTAAGACATGTAATATCGGAAAAGAGTAAATCCATGGAAATCGGCAAAAATACAAAGAACAATGAAGAGATGCGCAAAATCTTACCTGGAGAGTCATGCAACACATACAAGGTGAATTTTCTTCTAGCTGAGGAGAAAAATCAGATCATTTGTGTCAGAAATGAGTCTGACAATAGCTCTGATCATCATTTTTGGCACTAACAACAGCTGAAACAAGAGAGAGGAGCTATGGATAGAGAGAGAAAGAGCTGCAATATTTTAGGGCATCAAATGCTATTTTTTACATGTTTTAGTTGTTATTTTGTTGTTTTTGATTTTCTTTGTGTTTTTTATTTTTTATTTTCGTGTTGGACGATTTGGACACTTGTCCATTTTTTTGGGCATTTATTAAAAATCAATAAAAGCCTTTTAAGGGCGTAATTCAACTTAAAAAGTCAATTTCATAAAATTCTCATCCAACTTTTGTGCTTCTTTCACCTGCTCAAGTAGAACTGACTTAACTTGTAAACTAGCAATAACAAAACCATTTGAATTAAATGCAAGACAAGCATTCATGGCTCTTCATTCAAGAAACAAAGGAAAAATACTCAAAGATAGACTTGTGAAGGATTTGCGACTTAAAGCATTTGCAATCACATTAGCTTTACCAGGATGATAGTCAATTGTATAGTCATAATCTTTGATGAGCTCAAGACATATACGTTGTCTCAAGTTCAACTCTTTTTGTGTATCCAAGTACTTCAAACTCTTGTGATCTGTAAATATATGACACTTATCTCCGTACAAGTAATGTCTCCAAATTTTCAAAGCAAACAATATGGCCGGAAGCTCAAGTCGTGAGTAGGTTAATTAAACTCATGTGGTTTTAATTTTCGAGACGAATAAGTAACCATCTTCCCTTATTGCATCAGAATGCATCACAAGCCACGATGAGATGCATCACTATATATCGCATATTCTTTCCCTTCATTTGGTAGAGTAAGTATAGGAGCTTTTGTCAACAAAGATTTGAGTTTTTCAAATATTTCTTGACATTTGTCATACCACACGAACTTGACATCCTTCCTCAAAAGTTTAGTCAAAGGTGAGGTTATAATGGAGAATCCTTTGACAAACCTTATATTAGCATCTCGCTAAGCCCAAGAAACTTCTTATTTCAGTTGTACTTTTAGGCAGTTTCCATTCAACAATAGCTAAAATCTTACTAGGATCCACCTTCACACCATCAATTGACACAACATGTCCTAGAAAAGCCACTTTGTTAAGTTAAAATTCACATTTTGAAAGCTTGACAAAGAGCTCTTTATCTTTCAAAATTTGCAGAACAATCAGGAGGTGTTTATCATGATCTTCACTATAATAGAAATATATTAAAATATCATCAATAAATACCACCACAAATTGATCAAGATAAGACTTGAATACACGATTCATTAAATCCATGAACACCGCAAGATCAATCATCAACCCAAATGGCATAAAAAATTTATAATGACTATACCGAGTCCTAAAAACAGTTTTAGGAAGATCTTGGTCACTTACCCACACTTGGTAGTACCTAAACCTCAAGTCAACTTTTGAGAAAAGCCTAGCACCCTTTAGCTAGTCAAATAATCATCGATCCTAGGCAGTGGATATATGTTCTTAATTATTACGTTATTCAATTGCCGGTAATCAATACAAAGCCTAAGATTTCCATCTTTCTTTTTGACAAATAAAATAGGAGCTCCCCAAGGAGAAATACTTGGGGAGAATAAAACCCTTCTCAAGAAGTTCTTGCAATTGAATCTTCAACTCCTTCAATTCCGCTGGAGCCATTCGGTAAGGAGTAATAAAAATAGGAGTAGTCCTAAGAATAAGCTCTATGGCAAATACGACTTCCCTTTCCAGGGGCAACCTAGGAAGATTTTCAGGGAAAACATCAGGAAATTCACGTACAATCGGTATATTCTTAAGGCTTGGACTTTCTTTGTGTCTATCAACTATGTGAGCAAGATAAGCCTCACAACCCTGACTAATCATCTTTCTTTCCACAAAACCAGAAATAATATCAGATGTCAATGATCTTTCACCTTGAACAATGATGTGTGAATATGTAGGATCTTTAAAAGTCACACGCTTTGACCTATAATCAACTATTGCATGGTATCTATGAATCCAATCCATACCGACAATGACATCATAGTCTTGGAAAGGCATTTCAATTAAATTAGTATGGAAGACTAGATTTTGAATCATGAAGGGACACGATTGATAAATCTGATTACAAACAAATTGATGACACAAGCACACCATGGTCAAGTCTCATAGATTTCACATTTTCAGGAAAACCAAGTGATGAGCAAACATAGGAATGTGTAGAACCATGATCAAATAATGTAACAACATATAAACCAAATAAGTGAAAGTTACTAACAACTACGTTTGACCCATCTTGGTCATCCCTCTGTCTCATCTATCAGTCAAATCCTTCATTTTGGTTTCTATCAGTGAAGAATTTGGCCAATTTCCAGATTCAATTTTACTAAATGATTCGTTAATTATCTGATTACTAATTAGAGAATCTTTTTCTTTTTTCGTTTCATTCGATTCAGATATTTCTTTGAATCTAAAAAATACAATTAGCTTTATTTTTGAAAGTTCTTTTCTTATTTTTTTTAGAAATAGAATACTTTTGATAAGCCATTTTTTAGTTTCTTTTGAAATTTTTCGAAATAATTTTGTTTTTCCTTTTAAAACTTTTAGAGTGCTGGGAATTCCTTGTACCACATAGTATGTAGATTTTGAAGAAGAGTATAAATAAGACAAAGGAGTTTTCATAATTTCATTTTTTTGATCATAAATAATCGCCAACAAAAATTTGGTTCTTTTTACGAACTTGATATCGATAAATCTGCGAATCTAGAAATTCATTTCGGCCAATTGAACCTTCTCGAACTGTTTCTTTTTAAGAACCAAAAAGATTTGTGCCAAAATAACAGATGCCAAGAAGAACAAAAGTCCTTGGACACGTAATGGATCTTGAAGTACTATTTCTGCATCTCCCTGACCAAATCCGCCTACATTAGGATTACTCGTTAATGGTTGATCAAATTTGATAGATTCACCCTCGGAAACAAGAAGTTCTGGTCCGGGAGGGATAATATCAACCACTTGCCGTCCCTCCGACGCATCCGTTATGGTTATCTCATATCCCCCTTTTTCTTTTCGTATGATTTTGCTTACTATACCTGCTGCTGTAGCATTATAAACTGTATTGTTACTCTTGCTGCCGTCGGGATAAATCTGACCCCTTCCCCTGAAATTCCGAATGTCTTTAACGCCGAATAAATAATCAACATTACTGCAACTATGAATGTTTTTCACTTTTAGATTTGGATCTTCACTGGTATTTTCAATAGGACCAAGACTGCCCATTGATTTATTTAGCCCACACCTGCGTTCGAACTCCTTCTTAAACAACATCGAATTAAACCACCATCGATGCTTGACCAACGGCCATCATACTATGATCATAGTATGATCAGTTTTTTGAAATTGTCAATATAATCGAACGATTCTATCCGAGGGATCTTTCCCCCTTTCAGAATTGCATAGAATTTTTTTTTATTCGTCATTTTTTATTCGTCATTGAGGAATTATTCATTAGAATCGCCATTAGAAATCTAGTCGTAGTATTTTTTTATTTTTTAATTATTTCAATTGAATTTATTTCCTATAACCGAGATCAAATACATTATGTAAGGTATAACTCTGAAAAGAGGAATTCCTAATGAAATGGATGTAGCAGTAGCTTGTTGAAACCCCAGAGTTCAGAGCAGGTTCAATGGATAACGGGGATGGAATAGCGGTTGGATGGTTAGGACACCCTATCTTTAGAGATAAAGAAGGGCGTGAATTTTTTGTACGTCGTATGCCTACCTTTTTTGAAACATTCCCGGTCATTTTGGTAGACGGCGATGGAATTGTTAGAGCCGATGTTCCTTTTAGAAGGGCAGAATCGAAGTATAGTGTTGAACAAGTAGGTGTAACTGTTGAGTTCTATGGCGGTGAACTCAACGGCGTCAGTTATAGTGATCCTGCTACTGTGAAAAAATATGCTAGACGTGCTCAATTGGGTGAAATTTTTGAATTAGATCGTGCTACTTTGAAATCCGATGGTGTTTTTCGTAGCAGTGAATCGAACGGGGATTCAAGTTTTTCATTTCCTGAAGTAAAAATGCGGTTCTTATCTTTAAACCTCTAGAGGTATTTTATTGCATGTAAATGAAATGTGGAACAATAAATAGAAATCGAGTATTTTTAAGTTCAACTAATTTCATTTCTTCATTTATACAGAACAGCCGATTAGCAAATTCTATAGGTATAGATTTTTTTAATCAAAAAGAACAAGTTGATTCTATTTCGACTCTTCCTCAGAGAAAAACGATCAAACAATTCCCAATCATGGTCCTTGCGGATCGGATCATCCATATAATATACAAAAAGAAACTCCAGATATTTGAGATCTTTCTCTTTGAATAAGATCTCAATTCCAGCGACGGTTTCATTAGATATCTTACAACTAGAATCCCTCTTAGAGATATGAACAAGAAGCTTCGAGAAAACTAGTGTTTTCTGAATTATATGAAGCCAGTAAGCAAACA